>CABHPR010155527.1:20343-62440 GCA_902168415.1 Peromyscus melanophrys | reverse complement strand
TAATTTAAATCACTACCTGGAACAATGACTTTAAGAGTTATGGGGAGAGTTTCAGAATAAAATATGATAGAAGCTTTGGACACACTGTTAAGTGAAATTTCTTAGTTTTGTTTTCTTTCATTTTATGTGTACAAGTATTTTGCCTCCTGTATGTCTGTGCATCACATACATGCTTGGTGGCCACAGAGGTCAGAAGAGATCATCAGATCATCTGGACAGAAGTTAAAGACAGTTTTAAGTCACCAGATGAGTGCTGCGATTAGAACCTGAATCCTCTACAAAGGCAGGCGATACTCTTGACCACTGAACCATCTCTCCATCCTCTGATGAGTCTATTCTTAAGGATGCCTGGTGTTTCTGGTGCATAGGTCTTGTGCTTAACTTTCTCCAGATAAGAAGCCTCTAACTTGTCTAGTGAACTGAAGTGGAAGGTCAGCTGTCTGTCTGTCCCAAAAAACAGGATCTGTGGTTAGGACTCTTCAGACTTGCCCTTCTCTTTCCTCAAATGAGCTGATGTCATGATGTCTCAACTCCTGAAGTGTCTACAGAATTGTTCTTTACAACTCACTCTCCTGCAGGCACCTGTTGTACTACAAAGTATCCTTCTCTTCTTCAGATTCCAAAATCTTCCCTCTGCTTTCTTTTCATTCTCCCCCTATTTCATAGGTTTTATGCTATTGCATTTCTTCCTTTCTCCCATATAACAGGTTTGTAGAGCAATCATGAGAAGGTGAACAATTTAATTTGCCCACTTTACTTAGATTCTGGCCAGTAACTTGTTCTTTTCACATAACAAAGTCCTTTTCTTCATTGAAAAGTCCAGTTGCTTATCATTCTAAACGTTAATTGTGTGAATAGTCATGGAATTAGAGAGTAGCTCATTTAAACTGAGTATGACACTGTGAGAATTAATATAACTTTGAAAAAATGTGTGTGTGAAGTATGTTTGTGTATACATGGAGTGTGTGTGTGTGTGTGTGTGTGTGTGTGTGTGTGTGTGTGTGTGTAGGAGCCTGCATGCATGCTGATAGGCTATGACAATTTAATTGTTATGGGGAAAAGTTAACATAAAGTTAATACTTAGAGAGTTAATATTACTTGCATTCAAGCTGAAACAAAAAGTACAGGTAATTTTAAAATATTTATTATTTCAGTTAAGCAGGAAATGAAGAGTAGGCATGTATCACAGTCAGTTTCTGTGTTTTAATGGATTTAGGAGAGACCTTGGGATCAGGAAATTTGTTTTACCACATTTTTTCAGGTTAAGAACTGGTTTGCATGCTAATGATTTATAGGGTTGTGAAATATAAATATAATTACACAAGCTAAATGTTTTCCTTAATTTGGAGAGAAATTATTTATTCAATAGAAGTATTAGGTAAGAAAAGCACCATGACCTTTCAGAGCTCAGAGCACATCAGTGCCTTCATTTTTATCTTCAGTTTTCTCCAGATCTTGATTTATTTTGTTTAATACATTAGCACAATATGAGACCAGATCACCACTGATTACTTCAATCTATTCAGTATTTTTCTTCTTGTCTCCCCAATCTTCCTACAAGATGTTGTTCATCATTCCCTGGCTCATTTCTGTACAGCTTCCTTACACAAATATTTACTAGTCTAGTTTCGTTCTTTTTCTTGATTTTGTGCTTTAATCATTGACAATCACACTGCAAGCACTCCTTTGAAATTTTTGGATTTTCCATTCCACATTATGTTACTGAGACTCATCCTAAACATAAGTTGCCCTAGTTCAAAATACTTCATTTGTGGCCGTGATGGTTGATCTTAGTTGTCAAGTGGACTTGGTTTGGAATCAACTAAGAGATTTTTGTTATATGAAATGGGAAGACCCACTCTACATGTAACAGCTCTGTCTGGAGGCAGCCAGTTAAAAGCAGGGTCCAAGACAAAGGGTTGAGTATCCCCTGCTTTCCTTTACATCACCTTCCCATCACGCTGCCAAGTTCATCTACCCTGTTCATGTCTTGCTAAGACTTCAGCCACCCTGTTGCTGCCACTGCTGCTGCCATCCTCTGCTGATTTTAGAACTCAGCTTCTTCAACTTTCAAAGGAGGACCAAAGACAAATGACTATCCAGGAATCCTCCAGGCCACCAACAAATGGACAAGAGTCACGGGGAGACTACTGAGGACTCTAGCCTCCTGGCTGAGTAGCTACCAAGTTCTCCACCTCTCCAGTGTGAGAGCCGCTGTGATACCACCCAGACTGTATCTGTGAACCAATCTAGTAACCCTCTTTCAAGGTGTCCATCCTGCCAGTGTTGTTTCTCTAGAGAACCTCAACTAGGACAGTAGCTGTAGCATTGCTCCTTTTCTCTACTCTTCTGTCCACTGCATTTGTATTCTAACTTTTCTGACACCATATTTCTCTAATCCTGTTCCCCTGTTTGAGAATCTATAACTCTGCATCTCAGCTCCAAATGAAAGACTCCCCACTGCTCACTGTGAACAGAGGTGCAAACTTGTTTAATCAGCGGCTCCATCTTGAACCCAGTAGTTCAGACTAACCTGGGATCATTGTGAGACTTGAACCCAAAATAAAAATGTAGTCCTTAGCAGTAAAGAAGTCTGCATCAAAGCAGATCATTCATTCTGAGACTTTAGACTTCATCCGCTTTACCTAACTTTCACACTCAGTATCCCCTCTGCTCTAGATGCTCACAGGGCCAGGAGCCAGGCAACTACAGACTCTACATCTCATACAACCCTAACTGACCAGGAAGTTTTCCAGTGAATCTTGCACTGTTCACTCTACTCAGACTTGACTTCTGGCAGAAACCCTACTACATGCTCTGGCTTCAAAGTTCTCTGTCCTGCATCTCCCACTGTGGCCCTTTTGCCACGAGACCCACCCATTCTGAGGATGCATCTGAGAAGTCTAGGCTTCCTCAGAGAAAACAGGGCTTTGCAGGCAGAGTCCAAGCATGGAAGGTGCTGACTTTGTGACCAAGTCAAGTGGCAGAAGGGTCAGGGGGAAGTTATATTAAGGCTTTACACTGCGGAGTAGTATGTTTCTTTTAAGTATTTGGTTGGTTTTTATGTTACAGAAACTTATCTTTACAAACCATGGTTCTTTTTACTTCTCTGGTTCCCAAAGTCAAATTCACAACTTTATTTTAGGACAGAGATGGGCAAACTTTTTCTGTAAAGAATTAGATAATAAAGCAGTGGTGGTGCATGCCTTTAATCCGAGAACTTGGGAAGCAGAGACAGGTGGAGCCTGATCTACAGAGTGAGTTCCAAGATAACCAGGGTGACACAGAAAAACTCTCCTTAAATGGCTGAAAGAAATTTAAGAAATTACTCAACATCCCTAGTCACCAGGGAAATGCAAATCAAAAAGACTCTGAGATACCATTTTACATCTATCAGAATACCCATGATCAAAAACACTGATGGCAGATTACGTTAGAGAAGATGTGGAGCAAGGGAGAATGCTTCTCCACTGTTGGTGGGAGTGCAAACTTGTACAGCCAGTTTGGAAATCAGTATGGTGACTTCTCAGAAAATTGAGAATCAATCTACCTCAAGACCCAAATGTTACCACTCTTGGGCAACACCCAAGGGATGCTCAATCATCCCACCAGGACACTTGCTCAGCTATGTTCATAGCAGCATTTTTTGTAAAACCCAGAATCTGGAAACAACCTAGATGTCCATCAGCTGAAGAATGGATAAATAAAATGTGGTACATATACACAATGGAGTACTATTCATCAGTAAAAAACAATGACATTACGAAATTTGCAGGCAAATGGATGGAACTAGAAAATATCATCCTGAGTGAGGTAACCCTGACTCAGAAAGACAAACATGGTATGTACTCACTCATAAGTGGATACTAGATATAAAGCAAAGGATAACTAGACTACAACTCACAGCTCCAGAGAAGCCAGTTATCAAGGAGGACACTAAGAGGGATTCATGGATTCCCCTTGTAAGGGGAAATAGATGAGATCACTTGAGTAAACATGGGACAAGAGGGGGTAATAGAGAGTAGGGGAAGGGGGATGAGAACATAAGGAAATTGGATGGTTAAGCTGGAACAGGAATGGAGTGGCAGAGTAATGAAGGAGATATCTTGATAGAGGGAGACATCATGGGGATAGGGAGAAACCTGGTGCTAAGGAAGCTCCAGTAATCCACAAGGATGACCCCAACTTAGACTGCTAGCAATAGCAGAGAGGAGGCATGAGCTGGCCTATCCTGGTGATCAGATTGGTGAATACTCTAGCTGTCATCATAGACCCTTCATCCAGCAACTGTTGGAAGCAGATGTAAAGATTCACAGCCAAACACCAGGCCAAGCTCTAGGAATCCAGTCGAAGAGAGGGAAGAGGGATTCTATGAGCAAGGAACATCAAGATCATGATGGGGAAACCTGTAGAGACAACCAAATGAATCTAGTGGGAACTCATGAACTTTAGACCAACAACTGTGTAGCCTGCATGGGACTGGACTAGGCCTCTGCACATGGGAAACAGTTGTGTAGCTTGATCTGTCTGAAGGTCCCCTGGCAGTGAGATCAAGATCTATCCCTGGTGCATGAGCTAGCTTTTTGGAGCCCACTACCTATGATGGGACACCTTGCACAGCCCTGATGCAGGGGGGAGGGGCTTGGTCCTGCCTCAACTGAATGTACCAGGCTTTGCTGATTCCCCATGGGAGGCTTTACCTTTTCAGAGGAGGAGATGGGGGTGTGTTGGAGGGGGGAAGCTTGGGGGAGCAGGAGGAGGGATGAGAGAGACATCTGTGGTTGGTATGTAAAATGAATAAAATTTTTTTAATAGAGAAAAAAAAATAAAACCCTGAGTCAGAAATCAGGATGAAAGCTGAAAGATTAGAGAAGCAGAACAGCCAGCCACTAGGAAGACTTCTTACATCTAGAAATCCTCAGACTGAAAGGGGCTGAGCTCCTGTCTCCACCATGCCTTATCATTTCCTCTCTCTGCCCACCATATCACTTCCTGTCTGTGGTCTATACGGACCTCCAGACCTGCATGGTTAGCTAACAGTTAGCTCTACTCTCTGATCTTCAGGCAAGATTTATTTGTTGGAGCAAGAACAAAGTATCACCACACACAGGGCAGTTTACAACTGTTTGTAATTCCAGTTCTAAGGCATCTGATGCCCTCTCCTAGCCTCCAAGGGCACTGCGTTCTTGATGGGCACTTAAATACATGTAGGTAAAAAACTCGTACACGTAAAATAAAGAAGTCTAATTTATTAAAAACGTCTCTGGCTTAGTGTGTACAGTCAAAGACTGGTGCTATGACCACTCAGTCTTGCCTTGTTAATTCTATACTGACATAGGATTGGTTTGCTTTACTTTGTTTTTAATTACAGACAACTATTTATCTCGGATTATGGCACACTTTTAGGGACCGTTGAATCAGGGAGATGTAGACAAATGCAAAGTGTTTGAGGCTGTTTTCACACCTGACTCCCGACTCTTCACTTTCATCATTGACTAGTAAATGTCTCTAGAGAGAGTCTAGTTCATCACCAAGTCATATGGGAAGGTAAGAACATGGGTGCCTAAAGGGTTCAGGAAAGCTGCTGAGGTTCTCAGGGCTTTGGGCTTATTCTTCTGTTTTATCTCAAGCTGTTCACTTTAGAAATGCTTGTGATCTGTCCTGAAAATGTCCTGCTCTTTCATTTGGCTTTCTGGTCTCACCTGTCTTTCTCTATAGAGCATGCTGTCTGAGAAGGACCTATATCTGTGCTTTCCCAGTCCTGAAACGGCTCTGGTTGTTTCTGAATTTCTCTCAATTATCTCCAAAGCAGCCACTCTAGTCCCCAACCCTATGCTCCTGTCTCTACTCTAACCTTGTCACCTCAGGTAGATTTCACACACCTACTAACCATACACACTCTTTATTCCAAGTTTGAATTGGTTGGTTTCTTCTCCCTGAAGCAGAGAGGGTATTGTTTCATGACCACTGGTATAAATCTTTTCTTGTATGTAAATGATTTCAGTTCTGTAGAACTTAAAGAAAGAAAAATGCAAGCAGTCAAGCTTGCAGCCACCCTCCCAGAGGGACTAATAAACTGTAAGCATTTCTCAACAGTTCTCTCTTTCATATTTCCATGCAGACACCAACTGGGTACATGGGAGACCTGGTTGCAGGAGGCACCGGGCATCTTTGCTGCTAGGAGGCTGAGATCATAACACACAGTCTTCCATGCATTGTCATCAGGTCCTACATTCAAAGAACCCACAACTCTGCAGAAGTACAGTGAGTGTCTGCAGGGTAATAGGAAAGGCACAGAGTACCTATGTGGTTTCAGGTCATGGGTGATTGTAAAGAATACTTAAATTCTGCCTTTAGTTCTTTTGGCTAAATGAACTCGGCAGTGACCAGAAAAATGATCATGATTTTAAGGAATACAGGAACAAGTGGGATGTTAAAATGACTCCATCATAGTAAAAAACAGATTGTAGTCTTGCATATCCTAAAGTATTTGATCCTAAGATTGTATTATTTAATGATTAAAAACTAAAGATGCCCCACATCTAGAACAGAAAATAAAGTGATATCTATAGCATAGGAAATAAATTACCATGTCAAGTTTGTATTGTGTTTTTTTCCTGTATGAATTTCAGAAATTAAGGTGAACTCACTTGATAGTTTATTAAAAGAGCAAAAACTGCCAAGAAGGGTGCCAAAGATGAGCCTGCAGCCTGTATTTTAAAAAAGTAAGAGTAGGAACTGACCTGCTGTTATGGGGTCTTCTGAGATGTAAACAGCCTGTGTGCAATGGATTCATTAGGTGTCATGCCTGAGGGTTAAAGGGGCAGAGCTACAGGGAGCAGTCAGTGTGTATTTGGTTCAGGGAGAAGAGAAAAAAAAGTATTTTATTGGAGCATCTTGTATTACAATGCAGTTAGAGATGTCATCAAGGACACCACACAACATCTAGAACCAGCCTTTGGTGATCCTTGCTGGGCTCAGGCAAAGCTGTGCCAGATTACTGGAAGGGAGATCTTGGCATGAGCTGATGTTGGATTCACAGCTCACCCTCTGGGTCCCTGAATTAGTTACACACCCCTGCTGTCAGTTGCCTCAGTTTCCTGTGGCTGCTCTTATCTAAAGTAAAGGAAGCACTCCATTACCTGTAGCTAAGGTTGCAGCGTATCTGTCTTTTTTGCAAAGTCCATATTCTTAGACCTTGGTATTATCTGTCTGAATAATTATCATGGAAAAATTGTCCATGGTCTAAACAGCTGTTTTGAACTATTCCAAACTGTCAAGTTTTATGAAACAGAGAAGAATGTGAATGCTCAGGGCCACAGAAATTCTGTCTTTAAAAAGGGATGTACATACTACCCTAGCTTTACAGTACAGAAGTTTGGAGGATTCTGGCATATGTCATTCATTAGGCATTGTTTTTGTGATTTTGTTTGTTTTGTTTCTAAAACTGACTTCTTTGACTTCTAGTTTTACTAAATTTTACTAATGATAAATGCAATTACTGTGAGGTACTCACTGGCCAAAGAGCCTGACTATCAGAATCTCAGGTCAAGAAACTGGCATTATTTCCTTATTTCTCAGTCCAGGTTGGCATTTTTCTGCTAGTGTCTTCTTCTACCAGGCAGATTTCTTCTAGGTTTTGAACTCTATATACTTCACAGCAGTGTCTTCCCTTGTTCACCTTACTCCTTCTGCAACTGTGCATACTGTGGATGGGACCTCTCACAGTAGTCTCTGGGATACATACACCTAGCATGTATCCTAGAAATCCTGGAAATAAATTGTCAAGTAAAGCCATTTTTACTTCTGAAGCCCATCTATCAAATTCCATGCTTACATATAGCAGAATCAATCCCTTCCTAAGTATATGACAGTAGATGCTGTTTCTAAGACACCCATTTGTGATTTTGCTGATTTCAGGCTTAACCATTACTTTTGGGGATTCTTGGATCTTCTCAGTCAAGCCAGAGGAAACATAATGCTGCATGGGGAGGTGGATTCATCATCTCTTTCTGCTCTTCCAAAGGACTAATTATAAGTTGGAAACTACTTTTTCTTGAAAGTTTATAAAAATTCGTCTCTAAATTTGTCACTGGAAGATGTGTCATAGTATATTTAAACTGGAATTCAGTAGAGAAAAGAGAAGTAACAAATCTTAAGCAAGGCTGTGAGATTCGGGCATGTTGGGACACACACACACACACACACACATATTTTCACACCTAGGGAGACTGAGGAACAAAGATCATGAGTATGGAGACATTTCAGACTAAAACAATAATAAAATAATAAAAGAAAGAGATAAAATGAAAATATTAGATCAGTCAGCCAGTTAATGAGGCAGCAAAGAGATTATTGAGTGGCTCTTCTCAGATTAGAACATAACAAATTCCTATCCCCAAAAGCCCCCTATGTGAGTCATTAGGTTCTGTATCAATCACCACCCACTGGTTTCCTTTTGTGCTATCTGCATACTGTGAGCCAAATGAATCTCTCTTCCTTTTCAGCAGCTTTGGTCTTGCATTTTATGACAGTGAGAAAAACAAGTAACACACTTTCCTTTAACCAAGCAACTCCTATGTGAAGCTGATATCAAACAAGGGTCTCAGACACCTTCCACTGGGAAGTACTGGAAGTCATGTGGTCAGAGGTGGGCAATAAGTGAGGAAATAAATCCTACTGAGTCATGAAACACATGACTGGTGGTTCTTGGCAGCATTTGAGGACGCTGTCATTCATATTTTCTAGTGTTTAGAAGTGTCATGTCATTAGGTTAAAATGGATGCATTTACCTAGAGGCCACTTTAGAACAAACGTACAATGAATTCAAAAGGCAGCACTGTTGGGTCAACACACCTCATGTGGCCCTTAACACCTAGTGTTCTGAGAGGTCCAAGTACAACTACTGGAGAGTGGTGTTTGATTTGGAAAGAAACTGTTGATACTTTAAAAATCATATAGCTCTTATCAGGAATTAGTTGATAGCCTTGGATCCTCATGATAATCTGACTATGGAAAGAAAGATGAGGAGAATGTAATTTACAATTAGAACCTGTCTGAACCTTAATTTCCAAAACAGTCAATTTGATCAACAAATGTACAAATTACATTGACATCGATATAGGATAATAGTGGATCTGTTTTCTAAAACAGAAGTTTTACTCACTGTGAAGTTATGCTTTCTGTGTAATAAGTTCCAATGATTTACACAGTACAAATAAGTTATTCTTAAGAAATATATTTTTCATCTTTGCCTTTTATGTCTTATCATCATAATGATCTTTCAGGCCTTTATGTTCCTTGTCCTTACCTTTAAATTGTGTGTAACTCCCATGTAACAACAGAAGTATTGAAAAGGAGAGAGAGTTCAGCTACTGCTAAGGAACATCAAATTAAAATATTAATGAATTCATCAGACTCTATGTGAGAACAGATACAGTAGCAGACCCTTTACTGGCTGTCCATCTGTTCACACGGTAATTCACATCTCAATGAGAAACTAATCTCAACTGGAGAAAATAGTCAATATCATGTGCCAGACTCCATATTTTTCCTCTTCATTTTGTCACTGATAATATTTATACCCAAAAAGGCTTAGACAGTGCAAATAAATCTGTTTTGATTAAAGACTGACTAGAGTCAGGATAGAATTCTTCACGCACTATTCATTCTATAAAACAGGTTAGGATGAAATACAACCAAAAATTAAAGTACTTAAAGACTAAGGAAAAAAACCCTCCAAGTTAGAAAATTTTATTTATTTGTGTTTTCTCATTAAGAAATTTTTTATTCATTCCATATACCAACCACAGATCCTCCCTCATCCCTCCTCCTGCTCCCCCCACAGTCTTCTCCCTCAGCCCACTCCCCATCCCCTCCTCCGAAAATGTATGGCTTCCTAAGGGGAGTCAGAAAAGCCTGACATATTAAACTGAGGCAGTTCCAAGCCCCTCCCCCTGCATCAAGGCTGTGCAAGGGGTCCCACCATAGTCAATGGGCTCCAAAAAGCCAGTTCATGCACCAGGGATAGATCTTATTCCCACTATCAGGGGCCCCTCAAACAGACCAAGCTACACAGCTGTCTCACACATGCAGAGGGCCCAGTCCAGTCCCATATAGGCTCCACAGCTTTCGGTCCAAAGTTCATGAGTTCCCACTGGCTCAGTTCGGTTGTATCTGTAGGTTTCCCCACCACGTTCTTGATGCCCCTTGCTCATAGAATCCTTTTTCCCTCTTTTCAACTGGACTTCCGGAGCTTGGCATGGTTAGAAATTTTAAATTTACAAATTTGTCATGAATGGAATATTTATAAACAGTATACTGTTATAGCTAAGAGATGGCTCAGTGGTTTAGAGTAGGTACTGCTCTTGCATAGGACCTGAGTTCAGTTCCCAGTACCCATGTATTGCAACTCATAACTGCATGCAATTCTAGCTGTAGAGGATCCATAAGTTCCATAGGTCACCATACTAGTGTGCACAGAGACACACATACATACACCTAATTATAAAATAATTTTTTTCAAAATTAATAATAAATATTGTTACAATTCTTAATCTTAAAAAACCATATTTTCAATAAAATCATAAGCTTTCCTTGATTCTAGGAAAAATCTGCTTCCTACAGCTGAGCAAGCATCACATCTAGTTGATAATTACAAAATTCCTTGTAATTTGCTGTCTTAAAAACCGAAGAAACACTGCGTAGAGAATAATTACATACTGAATGAGAGTAATTACTATCATGTGACAGTATATCAGAATATATCATAATAAGCTAAGTATAATCAGAAGCAGATATAAACATTTAATTTCAGGTTTCCATGATTACAAAAGAATACTTCGTTAAATTCAGAGATCTGGAGTCAACTACTAATTTTTGCAGTTGGTTTTCAGTTATAGAAGCACATTTCTGTAATAGATAACAATAACTGGTTGCAGGGATTTGGTTTTACATGGTTTAGGAAGCTGCTGAATACTCTAAGGAAGGTTGTCTCTTCTTAGTCTGATCCTGGAGCCTAAAGTTGGAAGAGCAGCTAGAAAGGAAGGGAGGATGGACAGAGTTGAAGCAGCAAACACTGGGAGGGAATTGTAATAATGAGTGACTCCATGTGTTCAGACAAACACCAATGCATCTCTGATCTATGAGTCCATGGTTGAGCTGTCTCTCAGGATAAGGTAACATCCTTAGCCACATGGAGGAAAGTACACCAGATCCACAGAATGCAGAAGAAATTAAGGTTACTGCTGTCCAGATACTCATAGGAACAAAGGGAGCTGGAAAATAAGGAATGGTACATGAAACCTGACTCAGGTCTTGGGACCTACTTTGACATCATAGCCACAGAAAGTACATCAGGAGAGTTTCACTGAGGCCCTTCAGTGTTTGCAAGAACAGTATCTGCTTATGCCTGCTGGAATTATACTAGCAAAGGGTTTCTGGGAAATGAGGTTCTATATTAGTAAATGGACACAGGCAGCCCTACTACAACTCCCTCCTTTCCAACTTCACATTAGTTCACCACAACTAATATCATTTCGAAATTAAAGCAAAATTAAAATCTAAAGTAACTGTGACTTGGAGCAACCATGCTTCCAATATAAGATCCAACTTCTATCCACCCAACCATCCATCCATTTAGATACCCATCCACCAATCCACCTATCTACCCACACATCCATCTATTAACCCACCCATCAATTCATCCATTTATCTACCCCATCTATCAATCTATCAAACCATCCACTTACCCACCCACTCACCCATTCATCCATCCAACCTTCCACCTACCCATATACCCACCTTCATCCACTCATCCATGGATTCATCCATGCATCTATCCATCCATCAAACTGTCTCCCTTATTTAGGGTTTCTATTGCTGTGGAGAAACATCATGACCACAGCAACTTTTGTAAAGGAAAACATTAAACTGGGGCTTACTTAGAGTTTCAGAGGTTTAGTCCATTATGTTTGTGATGAGAAGAATAGGAGCATGTAGGCAAACATGGTCCTGGAGAAGGAGCTAAGAGTTCTACATCTTAATCCTCAGGTGTAGCTTGAGCATAGGCAACCCCAAAGTCCATCCACATGGTGACGCACTTCCTACAACAAGGACAAATGTACTCCCAAAAAATCATACCTCCTGAGAGTGCCACTCACTATTGGGCCAATTTTCTTTCTAACCACAGCAGCATCTACTCAATCACCCCCACACCCATCCACTTGTCTACTCATCTATTCATCCATCCACCCACCCACTGTCTCATAAAGCAAGTAATATAAAACAGGATCTACTAGTGTTACTACTTTGTATGACTGACAAGGTAAAAGATAGACAACGTAAAAGGAAAAGAGAGATGTTAATTATATGCACTAATGTTTATGTCTCAAAGTAAGGAAACCTCATAATTATTTCCATTTCATTTCTTGAACTGATCAACTGGTCATATTTATATTCATATATACCATTCACTACTCTTTTTTTTTCAGGAAGAACTTTGAAAAACCCAGGACATAAGAATTCTTCTAGCAGATTTAATTTTTCCTTTCCCCTGGGTTTTAGTTACTACAGGTGGAATTACTAAGATGTTTTGTGTGCCTAACCATGCTTCTGTCTCCTTTTAAAAATAGATTTAAATATAGGTTACACATATGAGCATAATAAGCATGGCATTTATCTTTCTGAGTCAGGCTTGTTTTGCTTAACATAATGGGATCCAGTCCATCTAATTTCCTGCAACTGTTATGATTTCATTTTTACTTTCATCTGCATAAAATGTTATTGTGCATATGTACCACATTCTCATTATGCATTTATCCATTGATTGACTTTTGGCTGGCCCCATATCCTGGCTGTTCTGAATATCAATAAACACAGATGTTCAAACATATCTCTATAGTAGGACTCAGAATCCCTTGGGAATATACTCAAGACTAGTATACCTGGTTTATATGGCAGTGCTTTGTTCAGTACATATTGACTCTCATAGTGGCTGTTCTAGCTTACATACCAACCCACCAGCAGTGTATAAAGGTTCCCCTCTTTACATCCTTGCCAGCATTCACTGTTGTTCATTTCTTGATGACAGTCTTGCTACAATCAAGCACAACTACATTATACTGAATATTTCCATTTCTTTTTGTTGTAGCCCATCACACTTCTTGAGAAAGTACCTCCCTATGTTACCTAGGCAACTTTTGGGCTCAAGCAATCCTCCTACTTCAGTGTTCTGGGAAGTTGAGTCTACATTCATGCACTATGGTACTTGGATATATCCATCACAATTCCTACACATCTCTGTTAGAGCACTCATCTAAAGACTATATTTCTTTACATCTTTTTCTGTCCCAGAAGGATGGTTATGTCCTAGAAGAAAGTGATTCTGGCTCATGGCAAAATCTCTGTCCAATATTAATAACTCTAGAAGAAGAGTGATTAATACTGAATTTACATGTTAGAGTCTTTCCACTTTGCATTAGGTACTCACGTATTGGTTCTTTTCATCTCTATTTTTGAAATCCCCCCTTACATATCAGTAGAGACACAAATGCATATATAATTTTAATATAGAGTTTTTTCTCATTATTTTAAAATATTAGACATGAACTTTCAAACTTTGGAAAGTAGCTCCTAAAAATATTTTGTAAACATTTTATTACATTTCTAGCTACTTTTCTGTGTGGCACTCATCTCTGTTGAAATGAAAATACTCTATTGTGGCTAATTTGAAGTTATTTTATTCCTAGGGGAAATAACTTTAAAATAATTTTATAATAGCTAACAAGCAAGTAGTTACACTTATTATTTAGATGTCTTGTGAATTTTATCCAAAACTATGCATGCTCTTTGGAAGGACAAAATGAGCATTCTGTATGTAGAATCATAATTATATCTAAACAGCTGACAGGTCATAAAATAATATATTCATTACATAAAGTTTCCATAAAATTTCTACTTCAGATCCAGCAATCTGTCCTCAAGTGGAATGTTTCTGATCGTTTGCCAAGTGTTCATCTCAAGTGAATGAATGTTCCTACTTGCTAATTTTCAATTCACTGATTAACACTGGACAAAGAAATTCTACTCAGAGGCTCTTCAAAGTACAGCAGTCTGACAAATGTAAACACCATTATAGACACTAAATACAAGTAGAATCTCCTGTGCATGTTTCCTGATTTTCTCACACCTTAGTCCACAGAACAGCTGAGAGCTGTGACAAACAAGAGCTGCATCTACACCTGAGAATTACTAGAAAATCGCACCAGTGGACTGATGTCAACTGAAGAGTGAAAGGCGTTCTGAATCATTTCAAAACTCACAAATTTCTCTTTGAGGTCTGTGCATTTAAATTTGCTGTTAACTGATCATTGGAATTGCTCATATGAAAAGTGTCCTGGTGATGACTCACATCTACATTAGTAACACTGGGAAGGCAGAAGGTGTCACTTCAATGCCAATCTGAAATACAGAGTGAGACTCTACCTAAAAATATTTAAAAAGCAAAATATGAAACCAAGAAATCACACCTGTCTATGGGGCATCTTGTGATATTGTGCAATGCAAAGTAAGGTTAAGCAGGTCAACCTCAAATTTTCTTTTTTACATTTTTAAAATTTATTTACATTATATTATTTGTGTGTGAGCTTTGCCTGTGTGTTATGAATGTAAACCATCCTTGTGCCTGAATGCCTGTGAAGAGGCTTCAGTTCCTCAGATCTTCTGGAACAGACATTATCTAATATCCATGTGAGTGCTAAGAACTGAAACCAGGTCCAAGCAACCAGTATCTTAACCACAAAGCAATCTCTCCACTTTTAGTCTTCTTTTCATGAACTTACAGCAGCCTCTCCCTATGTTCAAAAGAAATTCTGTGACTCATTTCTAAAAGCACCAATTTCTGGTTGATGTCTGTATATTTAAATTCTTTTTAACTGATCATGGGATTGCTCATATGAAAATTGGTTCCTAAATCCTGTTCTTTGTTATTTGTTCTGTGCCTGTCCTATTCTCTGCTCACCTTCCTGCATAAGTTCATTGACATTTCCAGGCCTTTTAGAACCTGTCCTTGTACCCAGCTCTTGGTTTCTGACATGTCCCTTTCTGTAAGTAACTGATATGCACACACAAGCCTCAGTACTCTTTTATGATGGACCCTGTCTCTGGATAGATCAACTCAACTACCAGTAGCAGCACTGAGTCCTCATCCTGGCTCTCACAGGACTAGCATGTCACAGAAGTCCAGAGGACAGACAGACCCTACTGCAACTTGGGGCTGGGGAATAAGAATGATCCATTTTATACTGTTTAGCATAAAAAAGAGCTTTGAGAGACAGCATCCCCAAAATCAAGTCTCAATCTTCCTATAATGACTGTGATCCTAGGTAACTTACTACTGTTTGTTTGCCTTGGGTTCAATAACTAACTCAGCTGTTAAGAGCTGGTTGTGGTGCTAACACAGCACCTGACATATAAAGGTTTGTATCTATTTAAGTTTTTACAGGTTCACACAATATATTTACTATTTACTGTCACATGGGTATCACATTGTAAATGTCCCCTTCATTAATGTTAAATCTTACTGTACATTAGATGCCTGTTAGACGGAGCATTCCTTAATATGAACTGACTGATACAGAATACTCTTTACTAGAGTTTTATTTACTGAACTCTGTGATTAAATTAAATCCTAGTTCAAACAAATTATGGATCAACCAACTTGTAGTCAGTGGTTACTTGAGATTTTGGTAATACTTAAATGACATAAGACTTCTTAAAAATACTTGGTACTCGGCCAGAAATGAAGTGAATGTCAAGTATAAGTAAATGGCTTCACACTTCTTGCCACCACTTTAGAAAAAAATTTGTTTTCAATTGGTCAGGTATATGATTGAGATCTCACTTCTCCACCCTTTGCAAAAGTTCCAGTGGTGATGAATGGCTGTTCATTGCTAAGTTTCCTCCATTGGGACAGTCTCCCCAGGATATTGGTTTATGGAGATCCTCTTAAAACAATTTTATCAAAAGTCAAGAAGTCTATCAGCAAATGGGTCTTGACCTTTATTATTTCTGTAGTTTTTTTTTTTCATGCCACTATTGGAAAGTCACAGTGAAAGTTAAGTCCGACAAGATAATTTCCTCCATCACGGTTTTCCAGTGTCTCATTCAGCAATGAGTCAGTTGTTAATACCATAGCATTGTGTAACCCCTCCATCATGGCAGCTGCTATGCTTTAGGCATGGGGCGTCTTCCCAAGATTCACTCACTAAGAACTTGGTTCATGAAAGGTAGATTTAATCACTGGGAGGTGATTGAGTTATGAGGCCTGATCTAATAAATAGACTCGTCCACTTATGTATTTATGTATGAAGGAACTAACTTGAGGTGAGGAAAACTAAGGAGAGTTTGACTGAGGAGATACAACACTACTGGTGAGCCACTGAGTCAGTCTCTGTCATTCTTTTACTCTGTCTTTCTCTCCCTTCTCTCCGTCCGTCCTTCCCTTTATTCCTTCATTGAGGTAAGCATCACTCTTTGTTATATACTTTCACAGACTCAAAAACAATAGAATGGGTCATGTACAAATATGAAATGGTAACTCACATAAACCCATCCCCCTTGTAAATAAACTCTCTATGAAGCTTGTTCATTGTGAAACATCTCAAAATTAAAACATTCCCTACTAGAGGGAGGAGGAAGGCTCATGAACCTTAGAAATTAAAAAATAATAATAATAATCACAGTTCAAGAATAGTAAAGTTACAAGGTGCACAAAGCCCCTCCCACAGTGCTGTACAATATAAGCAATAAACAACATGTGGATCTGTCTGGAAGTCCTGAAGAGAGCTCCAGGGATGCAGCTTTCCCAAGTTGTCACTCATGATGGGGTGCATTTTTCATTTAAACAGCTGCCTTTGATTCATTCATGGTGATGTAACCCACATCTCACTCATACTCCTGTAAGTAATCCCAAAGAAATATTAGTTTCCCAAGTCAGACTCTGGTAGAATCTTGACATTGGTCTATCATTGGCTCCCTATGCAGAGTGAGCAAACATCTGTTATGTCTCCAGAGGAAGAGTTAGACAACATAGTTACAGCAACAAAAGGCCTGACTCGTGAAAAGAGCCTGGACCAGGAAGCAATCTAAATATCTATCAGTAGATGATTTATGTTTAATGTGTGTGTGTGTGTGTGTATATATATGTATATGTGTGTGTATGTATGTGTGTATATGTGCATTCGTGTATGTATGTATGTATGTGTGTGTATGTGTGTGTGTGTATATATGTGTGTGTATATGTATGTGTGTATGTGCACTTGTGTCTGTGTGTGTGTGTCTGTGTGTGTATGTGTGTGTATATGTGTGTGTATGTATGTGTGTATGTGTGCACTCGTGTATGTGTGTGTTTATATGTGATATTCATAGGCATATACACTTGTTTACACATGGCTTTGGGGTGCATTATTTTTAAATTAATAATAATTAAACTATGGTTAAAAACCTTTCATCCTTCGTTTTACTGAGAGTGGACTTCAAAATGATTTTCTAAGCAGGATCTTAAAAACAGCCTGAGGGCTCACGTTTAATTTACTTCCTTGGATGGGAGAAGATGTGACAATTAATGCTTCTATGAGTACTGAAAACTAGTGTGACGTATATTACAGTTTGTTCTTTTCTATTTTGGAAGTATGCTATCCCAAGCCACTGCATGTGAATATCCGTACCCTTCTTTTCTACGTTTATAAAGCAAAAATCACAGAGGTTTTATGACTAAGTCTTGGAAGGCTCTTTTCTGCACCCTGTGGTCAGGTTAGCAGCAGCCCTTTTTACCTTCGGGGCTGAGAGAGGCTCCTTGGCTGCCTCACCTGTGCCTTCAGTGGCTATGCTGATTCCTTGCTAGAACATTAAGCCATCCATACTTTGCTCCATGGGTGTGTTGTCAGTTTTATTGGTCCTTAGTTTTCAGATATACTGACTCTTAGACACCTGTGTTCCCATAACTGCTAGATGCTTTCTGAACTTCATTTGGTGTGAGTCAGCAAGTTTCTCCAAATATATGTAATATCTGTGGCAATCAACAGTTCAGAACTCTAGGGACATTTCAGAGACATTCTCTTCATCAGTTATAATTTAATTGAATAAACTATGCTGCTTTAGTTCCTCACACCATGTTTAATATCAGTGAGATACTATACTGAGTAATGTGTACACAAGATACTTAATCCTTATGATTTGGGACATGGACACTCTGACTGAATTGTACAAAAATGGTCCTTGGTAATGGATGATGGGTACACAACAATGTGGATATACAGAAGCCTTTAGGTTGACAATTTAACTGTCTGAATTTCATGTTATATGTGTCAATGTCAGTAGAATTGTTATAGTATTAATCTGGCATCTTTTCCTCTCCTATGCCCAGTGGGCAGAGAATCTATAAACATGCTAGTGTACTGCTAGCCTGTCTAGAACCTTTATTTCCAGCACTTTTCTCCTACTTAAAACATAAATGCAGTTTTCCTCAGGCCTGCTCCTCAGCTTCTGCCTCCCAAGATGGTTTAATCTATCTATTTATTTCTCTAAGTGAAATGTCTCCCTCTCACACACCCATTAATCATTTAGTCATGACATAGAAATGTTGAGTGTGAGATGTGCCCAGCCCTGAACACAGCACAGGAAATATTTTTTAAAGTAATATATAAGTAACAGAATAAAAAATAAATCCCTCTCACCCTGCCAGAAGGACATCTCTCTACTTTGAGTCTGTCTACCACCATAAAAGAGCACACTGAGCCTTTGTATCTTCAACACACTTTATAATGGTTTATCTCCCATGGAAAGTTCTAGCTATTCCATGCAGTGGCATGTGGTGCAGAGACTCCTCCAATAAATCACAGTATGTGTCTATGAATTTTAAGCAAAGTTGAGAAATAGCTAGCAAAGATCTAAAGATTACAAGGATGGGAATTGAAATTTTCTTGACAGATCCATCCATTCTTCAATGTCTTGATTTTTGAAGTGAGTTACTTTTGAGAGTGAGCTTTATGTCTGGTCCTGGATTATATAACATCAACATGGAGATGATTTTAAAAGTCCTAAGATTTTAATATCACTGAAGAAATAGTATACATAAATCCACATAGACTGAAATATTAACAAAAATTATGCAAAAGACAGCAATGACTTATTAAGCAAAGGTTGATTAAATTTGTGAGGGAATATATTGGTAAAAGTGTGACCAGCATGTGGATGCCTGTGTCATTCTAGTAAGATGGAAAGAACAGATTCAGAATGGAGAAGAGAATGAACCTGTTAAAACTATGACTTACAGATATGTGGAATTATTGGAGCCTAACCCTAGCAGGAGTATTTAAATGATGAGGTAAAAGGACAGAAGGATACAGGGTCTGAGGCTGTCACATCAGAATCAGCATATTTTAAGATGAGAATCTGAATTCATCACCCTCTAATCCCCATGAAGTTTTGTATCAGTTATTACTAAATTCCCCATAAATGATGTGTTGATAACAATCTGGTGACAATATCAAAATTTTGCATTATATTGAATGTTCAAATAATATTATATTAATTTTGTGTTTTACATTAATTCAAAGACAGACAGACGAATATGACCATCAGCTCAACCATTTGTAATGTGTTTCTTAGGATAACTTCTCTCATTTTTTTTGTGCTTCAATTTTGAAACTTGCAAAAAGTGGTAAAAATCATGCCTATGGAATGAATTATTTGTGGGCATGAATTAGTAAATATATGCCCAAAGCACATAGAAATGGAATTTAGCAAACATATTGTAGTGCAATATAATAACATGGAAGTGACTATTCGTCTCTCTGATGGTAAAACATGTTTATAGCTTGTCATGGACAGCCTTGAAGAACCTAATAAGTCAGTACACAGTATATGTGATAGCTGTCAATTGGTCTACCCGTTGAAATGCATTTTAGAAAGACCGAGAGTTTTCACAGCACATACACCTTATTGATTGTCCAGTTAAGTACATACTTTATGGTCAGCAGAGAGACCCAAACCCCTTAGCCAGACTCTGCTCCGCTCTAACTGGACTTTGGATTGACATTGTTTTAATGTCTAAAGCCAGCACCTGTTCCATGGGTGAAACAGTCTCCTTTCTTATTTATCTTCTGAGTACCATGGACTGCCACTGCACCCTGGCTCCACTACTACTATTCATTCATGTAATACAAATGTGAATGGAGAAGAGCCTTGGTGTATACCTTCTACTGAGGAATTAACATGAGCCAGGAACTACAAGTAACTTTGGTTCCTTTTTATTAATTAAAGATTGCATTTTTATTTATGTGCATGTATGAATTTCTTTATGCCCTGAGTATATGTACCTGCAGAGGATGGAACACATTGGATCTCCTGCAGCTGGAGTTGCAGGTGGTTGTGAGCTGACTGACATGGGTACTGGGGACTGAATGCAGGCCCTGTGTAAGAAAAGCAAGTGCTGTTAACTGCAGAGCCATGCTGTAGATCTTATTAAGTTTAACCCTTGGTAACCTTTCTTTACAGAAACCACTGTTACAATTCAAATATTAATAAGGACAATGAAGAAGAGACAGAGTAGATAACTTTTCTCATTATTCTTTTGCTTAGAAAACCTTGGATCATTAATCTTAATTTCCGTTTGCATACACCAGGTGATTGATATAGGATATCCTTCAGAGAAGAAGCCAGGGTGCAAATTGATGCCCAAGGAGACTCAGCCAGCTGCAGGTTGAGTTTGGTTGTTAGTTTTAGAAGAGGAATCTAGGATGGATTATCAGGACTGTCAACTTGGTTGGACTAAGATGCATTCAGGCTTCAGTGAGGCACATATTTGGATATGACTAGGAGAGCATTTGCAGAAAGGATTAATGGGAGAGAAAACTGCCTTGGGATTGGGCAACACCACTTCACGTGCTGGAGTCTCAAATTTAATAAAAAACAAAAGAATAGAAAGCCAGTTTACTGATCCCCTGTGTTCCTCCTCTGCCTCTGATCTGTTGAGATGTGAGCAGGCTTCCACTACATGTCTTCCTCAGCATAATGTGTTCTGTCCCCTCAAACTGAGCCAAAATTAACTCTTCCTCCCCACACTGTCTTAGAAGCAACCAGAGAACCAGGATGTCAGCTGTAAGACACTGTCTGCTATATGTGACAGGGAGATGCACCCATGAAAGACTCGAACAGTGACCAGTTGGTGTTTTAACATGGATTGGGGGAACTCCCACAATGCCCCTGTGGTGATATAAATGAGGATGTCCCTCCATAGGCTTAAATGTTTGGCCCCCAGTTGTTGGAACTGCTTGGAAGGGATTAGGAGGCATATCCTTGTCGGAAGAGGTACATTACAGGGTGTGAGCTTTGGGGTTTCAAAAGACTGGTACTATTCCTAGTATCACTAGTTCTCTGCCAATGTGAGCTCTCAAGAGGCTGCTCCAAAACAGTGACTGACTGCCTATCTGCCTGCTGCCATGTTTCCAACCATGTTAGTCATGGGCACTAACATTCTGTAACTGTAAACTCCAACTAAAGTTCTCTCCATAAGATGCCTTGGCCATGATGTCTTATTACAACAATAGAAAAGTAATTAAGACAGCCTCCCTGATAGTTGAAGACTTACAGCAATGAATGGTTGTTAAGAGAAGGAGATCAGGCTTCTCCAGGGACAAGCCTCCTGTTCAGTTGTACAATCCCAAGTAGATAACCCTAAATACCTGCTTATGAGAAACACAAAATGGACTCCTAAGGTTGTATTTACATATATACATATGTGTATTGTGTATATGTATGTGTTATGTATAACAATCATAATTGGAGAAGTCATGAATTTGAGAGGGTGTTGAGAGACACAGGAGGAGTTGATGTTGGGAGAGGGTAGGGTGGAAATGATGTACAGTACTCACATGTGAAATTCTAAAATAAAATGAATGCACAAAAAAGTACCACAGGAGTCAAGTCAAAATTGCATTTACAGTGGAGTGTCTCTTAACTCTGGAATTGTCATTTTATTTCTGATTAGAGATTTCAATCCTTATTTTTTATATGTTTAATTCACTTGTTCTTACAGTGATATTTACCCCATGTTTGCTATTAATGAAGTTTATGGTAGTTTCAGTTGTTTTAGCCATCTTAAACTTTAGTCTTAGTTTTTATTTATATTCTTCTGTGTCTTGTTTTGCATGTGAGTTTTTAATTCCCTAAAATTATATTTAAAACTGTTACAATGGATCTTGATATTATATTTCTTCATACAACATTGACAATTCCCTCTAGAAGACAGAGAGTAATGGGAGTTTGACAGTCAGTCCTCCAGGATAGTAATTAATATTTGTAGCCTTTAAATTTTATTATTAGTACTAATAAATCACAACCTCCTACAGTCACAAACGTCTCCGCCTGACAGTCTCCACCCTCTAGGTGTTATTTAGGAATGCTGACATAATGTGGAGGATGTGGCTAAGTCTTTGCAGTGTTTGCTTACCATGCACAAAGACTGGGTTTCCATCACCAATGGACCATAATCCACGTGCTATTGCGCACACCTGTAATCTCAGCACTGGGGAAGTGGAGGCAGGAAGATCAAAAGTTCAAAATCAAATAAAAAGTTGGAAAACAATCTGGGATACTTTAGATCATATCTCTTATAAAAAGTACTAAAATTTCACTGTGTTTAAATAGATAATAAGGACTTTTAGTCTCTTTATAAATATAACCATATTTAGTCAAATGTCCTGAGAGTGACCTAGGGGTATATTGAGGCGCATGTCTTAAGAACCATGTGTTTCAGTTTGTCTGTTGTTGTGACTCTGTCCTAGTTAGCTTTAATTGTCAACTCAACACAGCCTAGAATCATCTAAGAAGGAGATCTCCTGTGAGAGATTTCCCTGCTCAGACTGGCCTATGGAGAAATCTATGGGGAATTGTCTTGACTGCTAATTGATGTAAGAGGGCCCAGCCCACTGTGGGTGACACCATTGCCCACAGGTGGTCCTGAGCTGTACATGAAAGCTAGCTGTGCATGAGGCTGTGGGTGAGCCAGCAGACGCTGTTTCTGTATGGTTTCTGCTTTAAGTTCCTACTTGGATTCTTCTCTTGATCTCTACATTGATGGGCTGTGACCTATGAGCTGAAATTTCAGACCCATTCCTCCTCTAAGTTGTTTTTGGCTATCATGTTTGTCACAGCAACAAAACTCAAATCACAACACTGTCGTTCTGCTTTCTTGATTAGGACATCCCTGTCAGCTATAACTAACTTGTAAGCTTCCCCAGGCACACCTCTCTTATGATCTTGCCAATAAAGACTTTCTTTCACGTTTTATTTCTTCAGTATCTACTGACCAGGCCACACATACATAAAGAAATTTCTCACTTAACTTTTACCCTGATGTTCTTGGTAGGGGTTACAGTTGGCCAGACTCTAGCCCATCTTACATTGCAAAACTGTATAAACTGAAAACTTAGCAGTCAATAAACATCCTACTTTTTTCTTTCTTTCTTTCTTTTCTGGTACTGGGAATAAAGTCCTTAGGGGACAGTTTCTTTTTCTTCTTTCCTTCCTTCTTTCCTTTCTTCCTTCTTTCCTTCTAGTCTTTCTTTCTTACTTTCTTTCTGAGACAGAACTTCAAGAACTATGAATTCCGTATGCAAGCTAAGCTGCTGATCCAATTTCAACATTGTAGAAATATACAAAATTGAGAAATGTGAGTTAGACTTTACTCTGTTTTACTCTACCTAAATTTGATTTCATATAAATTTGATTTCATATAAATTGCATATATCTCTTTCTATTTTCAGATTAAATTTATTATCATTATACCTTAGCATTTACCTTTGTGTCCCTCAATCTTCAGATAGTTTGGCCTTTATGCTACATTATGTCAAATACAGAGCTGAATTTTCCAAATTTTGTAATTTGTAAATTTACATTCTGTAAATACCGTGGTGGGAGAAAGTATACCTAATGAAGTCTGGTTTATTTAATTTTCATTGCAACATCATGTAAAATTTACTATTGGTATAGTTGTTCATGTCTGTAATCCCACTTCAGTCAAGAGGAAGAGACAAGCACATCAGAATTTTGAGAACAATTTGGGTTTCATGGTGAGACCACATAACAGCAAAAACAAAGAGAACATCTTACTACAGACAACAGAGCTAAGTGTTTTACATATTTTGCCATTGCCATTTCTTCTGACAAATTTTCTAATAAATACAGAGTTTTACACATACTGGACAAATACTCCTTCTACTGAGTTCCATACTCCACTCTGTCTTTTATTTCAGAAAATACATATAATTTATTATATGGTATGAAATACGCTAAGAAGACCACAGTGAACACCATATTAACATAAAAGGACAGAAATGAGATTCCAAAGAAACATATTAGAATCCTACTTCAAATCATTTGGCAAAGCATAAATACAAGAAGAGAAAAATATGAACTCATAAACTATAATATTGCAAAGTCCCAGAAACTATATTTCTAAAAGTATAGCTATTCATACAGAGCTGAAGGGCATTAGCATATTCCATTTATATAGAGTTCAGTAGCTTTGAATTAACCTAGAAATCCATCTTTATAATCATATGGAAAATACTTTTGAATTTTTATGAAAAAAATATACTGAAAGTAGCTTCAGATGGCCATATAAATGTGAGAAAAAACCCACAAAGTTGGGTTTGCACAATGCAATCTAGCTTATTAAGCACTTGAGACATACAAAAATGACCTAAGTAAGAATCCTTCCACAATGATGTATTTTATGTGTATGTACTGACTGTATGTCTAAAATTCAATCTTCTAGAGAAAGTCACTTTCAGTGTGACAACCTTTAAACATCATAAATACAGCATACAGATGATTTCAATGTTTATTATTCTAAAGATGTTTTATTCTTATTTATACATGTGTGAGAATGTGCAGTTCCTCCGTAGGCCATGGCAAGGTGTGGGATTTCCTGGAGCTGAAGTTATAGATAGTTGTCAGTTGCCATGTGTGTGCTTAGAATTGAACCCAGGTCCTCTACAATAGAAGCAAGTGCTTTTAACTACTGAGAAATATCTCCAGCCCAATGCTTAATGGCTTTTTCTGTTTTTACCTTATTCATCTTCTCTCTCTCTCTCTCTCTCTCTCTCTCTCTCTCTCTCTCTCTCTCTCTCTCTCTCAAGTGTTGACACTGAATATTTCTGAATAAAAATTAATGAGAACAATTTACTTCTTTATGATGTAAAACTAGAGTTTGGATACTTATAAAACAGGAATGCAAAAATGAAGAAACTTGCCTGGCTTTTAGTGCTTAGTCAAGAAACATGTATCAGCCTTTCAGACCAATGGTTAACCTCAGTTTTTTTCTCTGTAAAACGGAACAGCTACCATTCACATCTTAGTACAGTAATCAGATATATGTATAAAGTCTAATGTAAAAGGATAGCATCATTTTCAGGACATAGTTGGTACAATTCTTACAACTTGGGTTAGTACAATTGCTTATGTAATGTAATATAAATTTGGAAAAGTAGTTAATCAACATCTTACTTGAAACCATGTAAGGCTTAAGTGCACCAGGCTGTAGAAAAGAATGTATATGCACGGAAATGATCTAGGCCAAAGTGCTTCACATCTCCCACATCCATTGCTCAGTCCAGAGGCCGTCTGCCTTCTGTGCATGATTTCCCACAAGGAACTCTAAGGTTTTTCTCTTCTTCACAGCAGTTGAGAACTGTGAAACAATAAGCCCAGAAAATCAAAGTATATGAAGATATGGGCCTTGGGAAATATTAAAGAATGACTGTAAGTAAAGTTTACGATGCATTATCTACTGTATAACAACTAATCACCCAGCAGCTATTCCAAACTTACAGATGAAGACACAGCTGCACAAAGGATAACTGAACTTGCTGTCACTAAATACTGAGGCTGCATGTTGCTGCTCAGCAACCATGAAGGTAACTTTCTTCACTTGTGCATTCCAGTTTCATAAATGCCCAAATTCCTGTTTTGTACATTAAAGTTAGTTTTCACTATATTTTTCTTCAAAACAAAATTCAGTATCACTGAGGATACAGAGAGAAAGAGACAGAGAGAATATATATGAGATATAAGCAGAAATTCTTCATCCTGAGATGCATTTTCTATGCCTTGCCTGTCTTTGCCAGGTCAGTACACTTCCAGGATTCCCGTCTGCATTTTTTTGTGCACGTAATTCAAATCCATAGAGAATTACCTATAGTTAAAATGACATGGAATACCATCAGATAAAGAGGTTGAACTTAAAAAAATGAATTTTGTGTCTGGTCCTCATTTTATTAAAGAGAGAGTTAGAGTTTGGGTGTGTGGATTCATCACCATTTTGAAACAGAGAAATGTTTTGTGGGAATTTGGGGTTGTCATGTCTTATTGACTATTGATTGACTGAAACAGATAAATTAAATGAAAATTTCTCATTTTTTCAGTAATTGTTGTTGATTAAGACACCAAGATGTGACAAAGAGACTTACTAAGGTAAATACTCTTAAGAATTTATGGCAACTTTTCTTCACAAAATACATAGTAGAAAATAAAGGAAAACTCTAAAAATATATAAGCTTTGTCATGTAATTAAGAAATGAGCCATTTCACAGAAAATAAAGTTCATACTTTAGACAGGAAAATCACCTGTCATCATAGTAAGCTCACTAATGGGAAGATGGATTTCCCACATTTGTTCTTAGGAACCCCAAACTGATGGGCATTTTAAAGCAGCATTTCCTTCCTTGCTTCCTGAAGTGGTACTAGAATGAATCTCTGTTTCTTCTAAAAGAAGACATAAGACTTTCTTCCCATAGACATCTCACAACTGTAAATCTCAAAAGACGGTCTGCATAGCTCCACTTTACAATACCCTGACTTCATCTCATACAAGAATGTGAAAAAAGTGTGGATTTGAAATTCTGTGTCATTGTTATTAACAAAAGCTAAACTGACTTGGCACTCTATGGAAGCTTATGGGAAAGCTGGGTTCACTCATCACTTCTTTTTATTTCTGTAGATAAAGATGATTGGCAGGAGAAAGTACCCGATATCCAGTCCACAAGCCAGTGTTCATGTCTCTGTCTATGCCAGGACCAGTCATGTATTTGGATTTATGTACATCACATTCACACCAGCTTCAGAACACTATCTCTGTAACAGAGCAAGAATTTCTCTATCACATGCACCCAAGTCTAAATTTACTCTGTTTTTCCCCATCTGTGGGACATGAAAAATAAACTAATAGTGTTCAGTATCAAATAAATCATCTAGAGTGTTCTGGGACAGGTTACTATGGGCATCAAATGCAATAAATGTCATAATTTGGCTTCTTAGCTTAGCCTTATTTCCTTCTGTGAACACTCACAGTACAATGAAATGTTTTATATAACTCTGTCTTTCATCACTCTGGATTAAAACAGGCAATACAATAATTACATGCTCCCCTATTGGCTGCCTGTGAAGTATTTAACACTGTTTCTGGCATGTTAGAATAGCTCATTAACAGCAGTTATGAGTATTTTTGTCCTTCTGTACATGTATGCATTAGGTAAAATTGGCTTCCAGAAACAATGCAGAGAAAGTGAGAAAAAAGCAAAATGATATTTATACTTAATATTATTTCTTACGCGTTTCTGCTGTTCTAATGGAATGTTTTAGTTATTCTTTTCAAGGAGCTTTGTCTTTTCCAGAATTACCTACTTCACAGAGAAAAGTATAAATCTGCAAGCAATCTTATTTAGCACATGATTCTGACTCTATTTGTTGTAAGCGGATTGACAGGGTAGGTGGGCAACTGATCCTTCAACAAAATAGCACTTTTCCTAAGAGATATTAATTTTAGTCTGCACAGAAAATTGGATGAATCTTGTGAGTCATGATGCCATTATTTTTTGATTCTTTCAGAGAAACTGATTCTTAGAACAATAAATGCAGATGGGAAATCAGGGATGAGAGGGTCTTGCAAAAGACAAGAGGGCTGTTGCTAATAGACTCCAAGTCTCTGCTTCCAATGTGCTTGTAAGAGCAATACATTTCTCACTCTTGTGCTACAAGACATGCCTTGCATTTTTGAAACACTGTGATAGAACCCTATTCTAACTAGTCTAGATTAAGACTCTGTTTCTAATGAAAATTAAAACATGTATCCTCATTGATTCATCTTCAAAAACTAGGTATTCCATATATGAGGGCAAATGCCCATGCCTCTTGACTCTCAGCAAAAGCTCCAAACTACCATCTATTGTGATGACTTGATTATAAAACATCTCCCAGTGGATTGTATCCTTGCCAGTGGATGCCCACACGCTCCAGAAGAGAATTTGACATTGCTGCTGCCATTGTTGCTGTTATAGCAGTGCCGGCCACTGCTGCTACTGTTTCTGGGATTACCATTTCATAATTGCTTACTACAGCTAGCACGATGGAGACCCTGGCAGCAAAAGTAGCTACCACAGTTAGTTAATCTTTCATTCTATTGGGCATGATAAATTTAATTCAATAGTTATATACATTTCGATTGGCTTTGAAAATTATAAATTTATAAACTCAAGTTCCATTTGCTTTTGGAATACCATCTTACAAGGACTCCAATTTGCAGTAAGGCTCATAAGGAAGGGAATGTCTCAGTTGCCTTTAGCCTACTGGCTATGGGTGGGTTAGGACTTCTGTTGGTCTTTTCTGTGTCGAATACACACAGATTGCAAGCCCAGTGCCACTTTGAGATCTTTGGCATCAGATAACTCTGCAGTTCACACATGATTGAGCCTGTATGATAATGAGTATTCAGAGATGGGTAATGCCTGGGAGGCGCTCACCAACTTAAGACAGAGTGCCTGTGTGGCCTGGGCAGGTGTCTCCATGACAGGTAAGGTGACCTGCTGACTTCCCACGCAACCTAAGCCAGAAGCTCATTTTTTTTTCCATAAAAGGGGGACCTGCAGGACCCTGGCCCCCGTTTTAGGTAACTGTTGACTTGCAGTTACCTAAATATCCTTGACCTTGATACCCTCCCTATGCTAATTCCCTGCCAGGTTCCACCCTCCAGAAGGCTTAAGGGAAGTTCCTTGTCTGTATATCCTGAATAATGGGCGTTAACAGATTAGAAGCAAGATTGTAAAACATGATAGTGAACTTCTGCCCTCCAGGGTTCTCCCATTGTGTTGTAAGCCTGTATTTAAGACCTGCTCCCTCCTTCAATAAATGGCATTTGGCATTTAAAAAAAAAAAAAGGAAAAGAACTTCAAAAAAAAAATCTCCCACAGGATTCTACATTTTTCTTCTTTGTGATGCTATTTTAGAAGGCAGTGGAATCTTTGTGAAATAGAGCTTTGCTGTAGGGACTGGCCTTGTGGTGGTGAACTTGAAGTTTATAAATGCCCTGTTGCCTATTGAGTAAACTTTTTGATTCATATATGTGTAGCAATTGCCACATACTCTCACCAAAACCATGAAGCTATAACTTTCAGGCTTCCCTGCCATGATGTACTATCTGCCTTCAAGCCATGATTAACAGTAAGCCTCCTTTAAATTGCTACTTAGCAGGGATGTGGTCACAGTATGAGAAAAATAAGATATATATCTGTGCTCATTGCCCATAATTAATAAGTGTGTTCTTGAAACACTAAAGGTCATTTTGAGTTCTACAATTCTATTTTGAAATATTATTCATATATGTCAATGACTTTATTAAAACAAGCAAAATGACTTTTACTTACTATATGTAGAAAGTTTTGATTAATACTAACTACATTAATGTTCTTACTTGCATGTGCTGAGAGACACATGAGACTACAGGAAGCATTTCCTCTAATTTATTCTAAATAGACAGAAATGGAATTATGTAAGTATGTAGAAATTTCAACACAAGATGCTTTGCACAGCATTATGATCACTGTTCACTTCTATTACTCTATAAATGTTTTAGATATGCATTAACCATTATAATAGGTAATAGTATTTCCTGAATATCTATTTTTAATCTACTAAGACCAATAATTTTTACAAAGGCATCTAAAATTAAAGTAAATATTAAAGAGTTTTGAAAACTGAAGATACTACATTTGATTTTAAAAAATATCTTAAATTTCTCAATATTAAATTTTATTACTGAATTTATTTTTTTAATTTTTTTCACCTAGAACCAACTCAGGGAATCAAAAAGAAGGTGAATAATATGTAGCATTAAATTCTACCAAATATCAGGATGATGATTATAGTCAATGGAACATAGAGTATCTTCACAAAGGAAGGTTATAGGGAATAGTTGGTTGGAAATTCAGGAACAATGAGCTGTGGAGGACCATTGAGGTGTGAGGAGGGATGTGTTGAAGATGCACTCAGCATCATAAATGCCTGTCACACTGTGGAGAGAGTAAATTTCCAAGAAGCATGCTCACCCCAACCTTCATTCATCACCTAAAAATAGTGCAATTTTGTTACTTCACATACTATCCTCATTTTTACTTCCAGCAACTGTCTGTTCACTGGAGCAATGATAAATTAGACCACAGGGCTGGGCAAATTTTTTCTTCACAGTTAATGTAAAAAGCATTGACATTTTGCCAGTGTAGTTTAATCAACTCATGTCTCAATGCTGACACACGTGTACTTTAGCTGGCAGAAGTTTCCTTTCCAGATCCTCTCTAAATGCAGCAATTAGAGCTTTAAATTTAAATTAAATTTAATGTTCACAAGCAGGGCTAAGCTATATAGTGTTAATTTGATTAGGTTTTTATAGTTCATCCTTTTCTTAATTAAAGAGTTCAGGATATTTCAGATGAAATCTCTATAAAATGATCATGCTTTTTAAAATTGAACTTATATAATTAGACACAGTATAAACACCATACTCATGAGTTAATTGATTTATTATGGATTATTATAGACATTTACAGTCTATATACAGTCACATAAAGTCTTAATTCTCATGGCATAAAATTCTGATAAAAAACAGAATCAAGTATTCACACAGATTAAGTTTTCTGCTATTATGACCATCTTTAATTTCTAAGAAAATAGTTGAATAGTTTAACTACTAAATCAGGATCAGAGAAATGGCTAAACAGGTAAAAAATTCCTTGCCCCACAAACCTGGTAATAAAATGGAGTCCCAGAACCCATGGTGGAAAGAGAGAATCAACTCCCAAAAGGTTATTCCTTGATATGTCCACATGGTATGCACACTTACATACACACATGCACACATACACACACACACACATCATATACATATAAATAAACAATAAATATAAATCAACTATAAAATAACTAAGATATTCTAAAATATGTGTTATATACACACTTAAATGCTGTATAATCTAAAATTTCATAAATCGAAATTTAGAGAAAAGGTATTTTGCTAACAATATTCTTGATATTAATATAGATCATCGGGATCAAATATAATTCTGAGGTCAATTTATAGAGATAATATGCTTGAGTATCAAGCGAGTATTGCTCTAGTAGCCACCATGACCTTTAAAGATCATGATTTTATATTTTTAAAGTATCTTTCATTTGTATGTTAACTGCTTTATTTAAATCTGGTATCTGAATGAATAAAAAAGTTTGTTGTGCTTTTTGCACACACACACACACACACACATACACACACACACATACACACACACACACACACACACACACACACACACACACATGCACACATGCACACACGCACAGAGTTTTCAGTCTGCAATGCCACAGGATATACTATCTTCCAGAAACTCTGCCAAGGTAAAGATTAAAAAATCTCAGGTCCATTGACTGTTCTTCAGTAATAAGGATGATTGTCTAGTACAATCATCCACTCAGATGGCCAAATTCCATTCATAATAGTTGCATCCACTACTCCATGCCCTCCCTCTTTCCACCCCATTCCCTTCTGACTTTCCCTATTATTGAGCACATATACTCTCCCAAATAGCACATATTTAACAGCAAAGGCAGTACATAGCATTCATCTTCCCACAGAAATTTAAGTAAAGAAAGTAAATAAAATGAGGCTTTGGGGTCACAATTAGGAGCTGTTGGTTTGGTGGTCAGAGGTGTCCCTAAGGTCTTGTATGTTGACACACAATGTGAAAAACAAGTATATAAAAATCATGAAAATGACACCTAAAGTGTCCAGAGACAGATGACTGATATGGCCCATGAGAAAGTAAGGTTGTCTGCTTGAGGAGCTAAGTGGCAAGTGAGAGACCATTAAAAATAAGTCAAGATGAAAACAAGAACTCAGCCATATAGATTCAAATGAAAATTATCCTCACTCTTAGTACAGGTTCTTTTCAGTCTCAAGACTGAACAGGGCACTATGGGCTGGCACTCTCCCACTAAGCTGCACCCCAGCCCTCTTCTCACTGTGTATTTTGAGGCAAGGTCTCACTAAGTTGCCCAGGTTGGCCTTGGACTTACTCTGTATCCCAAGAAATTTTTGTACTTTTAATCCTCCTGCCTCAGCTTCTCTAGTAGCTCTGATTAGAGGCATGAATCACCAGGCCTGACTCTAAGCATGTATTTTTTAATGCCACAAAAGAAACATAATAGAAATAGAGAGACAAGTTATAGCCACTGAGGATGATAGTTTGGCTTGGTGTTTTTTTTTTAAATTAATAATGTATTTATTCATCTTTTACATCATATATCTTAATCCCATTAATTTCCCTGTCCGTTTACATCCACAAAATTTAAGAGAAAAAATAAAATAAAATAAAAAAATGAATAAAATAAAAGTTAAAAAGGGAAAAACTTAAAAATCTCATCAAGGAAGTTGCAGTGTGACATAGTGAGTCATGTTGTAAACCCCTTTGCCTATATATCTTATGTTCATTACAAAGAATCATTGGTCTGACCTAAGACCTCTGGTTTCTACAACACTATCAGTGCTGGGCCATCACTAGGGCTCCTCCTGGATATCCTATAGCTGGCAGGTCAGGTCCCTTTATCTGTTTGAGCAGATCATAGATGGGGTGGATGATAGGGCAGGCCAAGTTGTAACCTTGGGTCTGGGCCTGAGCATCTGTAGAGTTGGTCCACCAGATGTGAAGTGGGGACAGATCTCCTCTCCAGTGCTTACAACTTCAGGGCTGGCTCACCCACCCCTGCACTAACAGGCTTGGCCCTCCCACTCTTATGACCACAGGGCAAGCTCTCTTACCTACCCTAGATGATGACGGGTCAGTGGTGGGGAGAAGGGCAGCTCTCCCCTGCAAAATCTGCCAACAGATGGATGAGTAAAGGGGATAGCTCTCTCATGCTCACAGTTTGGGGACTGGCTCATGCACACCTGTGCTTACAGGGCTGGCTCTATTTTGCTGTCCCAGCAAGGTGCAGAGCCTGCTCTCCCAAGTGTTGCAGCTGGTAGGATTGAAGGGTCTCCCACGCTTATGATCACAGGGCCATCTCTCCCACCTGCCTCAGTTGATGACAGGTGGGGGGAGGGCCTCATTCCCCCATCCATGCTCCCACAAGGCAAATGAGAAATGAGGACATCTTTTTGATGCTCAAAACTTCAATGCTGGTTCTCTTACACCTGAGCTAATAGGGTTGGCTCTATTGTGCTGCCATGGTGTGGTGCAGGGCCCCCTTTCCCAAGTTTTGCAGCTGGTAGGGGTCAGGGATAGCTCTCCCTCTCTTATGACCACAGGGTCAGCTCTACCACCTGACCTAGATGTTTATGGGGGTAGAGAGGAGGGCAGCTCTACCCCTCCCAATGTGCCACCAGACAGATGGGTAATGGGAACAGCTCTCTCATGCTCAGAGTTTCAGGGCTGGCTCACCCATACTTGTGCTCACACGGTGGGCTCTATTGTACTGCCCTGGTATGTTGTAGGGTCTGCTCTCCAGAGTGTTGCTGCTAATAGAGGTCAGGGATGGCTCTCTCACTCTTATGACCACAGAGGCAGCTCTACCCCCTGCTTCAGGCATTGATGGATGGGGGAGGGCATTATTCCACTGCCCATGTTGCCACAAGGCAGATGCAAAAGAGTATGTTTCTCCCATGCTCACAATTTGGGGCTGGCTCACCCATGCCTCTTCTAATAGATTATCTCTGTTTTGCTTCCCTGGTGAAGTGCAGGGTTTGCTCTCCTGAGTATTGTACATTGTGGGGAGCAGAGACAGCTTTCCCATACTTGTTACCTCAGGGTCAACTCTCCCATCTGCCTTAGACATTGATGGGTGGGGGTGTGGGGAGGGCATCTCTCCCCAGCCCATGCTGCCATGTGGGAGATGAGTGGGCAAGTTCTCCCTAGTCTCATTCTCAATATTGGCTCACCTGTGCTGTCATCAACAGGATGATCTTTGAAGTGCTGCCCAAAATGCAGTGCAAGCTTTCCTGTGTGTTGTGTCTGGTCAAGGGGTCAGCTCCCTCACCAACTTGGCTCATTCCTTGTCTCTCTTTTCTCTTCAGATATGCCTTTGTCCACGGGACTTGAACCATTCTGGATCTCTCTTCCATAAACCACCACACCATACCTCTGCTCGCACTAATAGTGTCCATCTGGCTAGTGATGCAAGGAGCCCAGAGTGGATAGCCCCAGGCCTGTGTAGGTCCCCTTCTCCCACTCAGGTCACCTTGGTGCTGTGCTGGGCCATGTCTCCTCATCACAAAGGCAGGCCCTGGGTTGGTCTGTTTGGCTGCATGGCATGGGGTGGGAGGTTTCTCTGGAGTCTGTTGGGGGGCGAGGGTTTAACTCCTGGCCATGGTTGGCTGGGTTCTGCCCACTCCAGCCACATGATATAGAGTGAGGGAGGTTCTCTAAAATCTGGTGGGAGGCTGGAAATTCGAATCACCCCCCCCCCACCCCTGGCCCATGGATGGCTGGGTTCTGCCCACTCCCTGGCCTGGTGTCTTAACAGTGGAGGTAGAAAAATACAAACATGTTAGAATCTACCTATAGGCTTGTGTCTGTGTACTTAGACATCAGAAGCAGGGATGGATACAGCCAAGGAATGCTGGGGATTTAACTTAATCAAAGATCAAAACAATTCACTAAGACTTGGGAAAATTCTGAAAGATATTGGACAGAGAATATTTTGTTACCATAAGTTGCATATGCCTGTTCTAGTTAGTAAATGACATGTATCTGTTATCTCATCCATTTGGTTCTAGTTGTATGCTGTCCAGTCATGTACAAAAATAATCCAGCTCAGGTAATGTTACATTACCCTGTGTCCAACAGAAGTCTGCCTTAACACCTCTAAATGTGTTGAGTTTGCTTATCAATGATTCCAAAAGGTAAAACAGAACGTGAATATAATTGGACACAGAAGCAAATGGGAAAATGTTTTAAATAATTTTTGTAGGTATTTAAATGGCATTATAAATGTGTCTTTTAAATGGCCCTGATCCCCTAACTGGACAACCCAGTTCTCTAGCCCCTAGGCCCAGGGGCACGTTGCATGCCCCTCCCCCCAGCCATCACAGTCCCAGAGACAAGGCAACAGCCTCCTCTCCTGCCCCACACCAACCATCCCCTGTGGCATCAATGATCACCCAAGCCATATGCCCCTTCTGCACCAAGTGGAAAGAAAAGCAATCACAGGAGCCATAGGCCCTGCCTGCACTGATTGGAAGAAGAGTGACCCAGAGCTCCACCTGTATAGAATAAATGAAGAAATGGGTAGATGGCAGTGTACGAACACATTCAACAACATAAAGAGCAATACAGCACCACCAGAACCTAGTAATCCTAGAGCAGCAAGACCAGAACATCCCAACACAGATGATCCAGAAGAAAATGACCTTAATAACAACTTTATGGAGTAGAGACCCTAAAAAAGGAAATGAAAAATTCCTTTAAAGAAATGGAGGAAAAGACAAAGAAAAAAATTGGAAGCAAACAATAAATTCCTTAAAGAAAGCTACAAAACCAAAGAAAAAATAATCAAACAGGTGAAGAAAACAGTTCAAGACTTGAAAACTGAAACAGAGGCAATAGAGAAAACACAAACTGAGGGAATTCTGGAAAAAGAAAATCTGAGTAAATGAACAGGAACTCAGATGCAAGCATAACCAATAGAATACAAGAGATGAAAGATAGAATCTCAGGCAATGAAGATATGATAGAGGAAATAGATTCATAGTCAAAGAAAAGGTTAAAGCCAACAAAATTTTAACATGAAACGGCCAGGAAGTCTGTGACAACATGAAAAGACCAAACCTAAGAATAATAGGGACAGAAGAAGGAGAAGAATTCCAGCTCAAAGGCACAAAAAATATATTCAACAAAATAGTAAAAGAAAACTTTCCCAACCTAAAGGAAGACACATCTATGAAGGTATAAGAAGCATACAAAACACCAAATAGACTGGACCACAACAACAACAACAAAATCCCCTTGCCACATAACAGTCAAAACACTTAACATACAGAATAAAGAAAGAATATTAAGAGCAGTAAAGAAAAATGGTGAAGCAATATATAAAGGCAAACCTGTCAGAATTATACTTGACTTCTCAGTGGAAACTGAAAGCCAGAAGGTCCTGGACAGACATTCTGCAAATACTAAGAGAGAACAGATGCCAGTCTAGATTACTATACCCAGCAAAGCTTTCAATTACCATAGATGAAGAAAACAAGATATTCCACGACAAAATCAGATTTAAACATTATATATCCACAAATACAGTCCTACAGAAATTACTAGAAGGAAAAATACAAACCAAAGACGTTGGCTGCAACCACTAAAAAACAGGAAATAGATAACCTCACACCAGCAAATCCCAAAGAATGGAAACACACAAACACTACCACCACCACTACCAACAAAACCAAAATTAACAAGAATTAACAATCACTGGTCATTAATATCTCTTAGTATCAATGGATTCAATTCATCTATAAAAAACACAAGCTAACAGAATGGATATGAAAACAGGATTTATCTTTCTGCTGCATACAAGAAACACACCTGAATCTCAAAGACAGATATTACCTCAGAGTAAAGGGTTGGGAAAAGGTTTACCAGTCAAATGGACCTAAGAAACAAGCTGGTGTAGCTATCCTAATATCTAATAAAATAGACTTCAAACTAAAATTAATCAAAAGAGATGGAGAAGGACATTTCATATTCATCACAGGAAAAGTCCATCAAGACAAAGTCTTAATTCTGAACATGTGTGCCCCAAATAAAAGGTGAATTGACATTTGTAAAAGAAACATTACTAAAGCTTAAATCACACATCAAACTCTAGACACTAATAGTGGGAGACTTCAACACCCCTGTCTCACCAATGGACAGGTCTGCCAGACAGGAACTTAACAGAGAAATAAGGGGACAAACAGATGTTATGACTCAAATGGATGTAACATATCTGTAGAACATTTCATCTAAATATAAAAGAATATACCTTCTTCTCGGCACCTGATGGAACTTTCTGCAAAACTGACCATATACTTGGTAACAAAACAAATTTCAACAGATAAAAAAAAAAATGGAATAACCCTCAGTATCTTATAGATCACCATGGTTTAAAATTAGAATTCAACAACAACTCAAATTGCATAAAACCTACAAACTCATGGAAACTGAACAATGTACAACTGAATCACCACTGGGTCAAGGAAAAATAAAGAAAGAAATTGAAGACTTCCTAGAATTCAATGAAAATTAATGCATAACATATCCAAACTTATAGGACACCATGAAAGCAATGCTAAGAGGAAAGTTGATAGCACTAACTACCTACATAAAGAAAGTAGGGAAATCTCACACTAGGGACTTAATACACACCTGAAATCTCTAGAACAAAAAGAAGCAAACTCACCAAGGAGGAGCAGACAACAGGAAATAATCAAATTGAGGGCTGAAATCAATAAAATAGAAACAAATAGAAAAATACAACAAAAATCAATGAAACAAAGAGTTGGTTCTTCAAGAAAATCAACAGGGTAGACAAACCTTGTAGCTGGAAGTTTTTCTTTGTCCCGCCTGGTCCACAGTCAGGAGAAGTCTCTCACCCACAGTCCCGCAGCCTTTTATAAAATAATCATACACAGGCTTAATATTAATTATAACTGCTTGGCCATTTGCTCAGGCTTATTACTGACTAGTTCTTGCACTCAAATTAACCCATAATTCTTATCTATGTTTAGCCATGTGGCTTGGTGCCTTTTTTCAGTTCTGCCTTCACATCGTCATTCCTCTGTGTCTGGCTGGTGACTCCTGACCCTGCTTTCCTCTTCCCAGAATTTTCCTTGTCTGCTTATCCCGCCTACACTTCCTGCCTGACTACTGGCTAATGAACATTTTATTTATCAACCAATCAGAGCAACACACATTCACAGCATCCAGAATGATATTCCACAGCAAAGCCCTTATCCAATCTAACCAAAAAGCAGAGAGAGAACATCCAAATTAACAAAATCAGAAATGAAAAGGGGGATATAGTAACAGACACTGAAGAAATCCAGAGAATCATTAGATCATACTTTGAAAATCTGTACTCCACAAAATTGGAAAATGTAAAAGTACTGGACAATTTTCTGAATAGGTAGCACATACCAAAATTAAATCAAAATCAGATAAACAATTTAAATAGACCTATAACCTCTAAGGAAATATAAACAGTCATTAAAAGTCTCCCAACCAAAAAGAAAAAAAAGCCGACGTCCAGATGGTTTCACCACACAATTCTACTAGAATTTCAAAGAAGAGCCAATAGCAATACTCCTCAAATTCTTCCACACAATAGAAACAGAAGGAGCATTGCCCACCTCTTTTTATGATGCTACTGTTGCCCTGATACCCAAACCACACGAAGATACAACTGGGAAAGAGAATTACAGACCAATCTCCCTTATGAACATTGATGCAAAAATACTCGACAAAATGCTAGCAAACCGAATCCAAGAACACATAAAAAAAATCATCCACCATGATCAAGTAGGCTTTATCCCAGAGATGCAAGGATGGTCCAACATATGAAAATTGGTCAATGAAATCCACCACATAAGCAAACTGGAAAAAAAAAAAAACACATGATCATCTCATTAGATGTCGAAAAAGCTTGCAATAAAATCCAAGACCCCTTCATGATAAAGGTCTTCGAGAGATCAGGGATACAAGGAACATACCTAAACATAATAAAGGCAATTTACAGCAAGCCAACAGCCACCATCAAACTGAATGACGAGAAACTCAATGTTATTCCACTAAAATCAGGAACAAGACAAGGATGTCTACTATCTCCATACCTATTCAATATAGTACTCAAAGTCAAGGGGATACAAATTGGGAAGGAAAAAGTCAAACTTTTGCTATTTGACAATGATATGATAGTATATGTAAGTGACCCCAAAAACTTTGCCAGGGAACACCTACAGCTGGTAAACACCTTCACTAATGTGGCAGGACACAAGATTAACTAAAAAAAAAAAATCAGTAGCCCTCTTATATACAAATGATAAACAGGCTGAGAAACAAATTAGAGAAACATCACCCTTTACAATAGCCACAAATAACATAAAATATCTTGGGGTAACTCTAACAAAACAAGTGAAAGACTTTTATGACAAGAAGTTTAAGTCTTTAAAGAAGGAAATTGAAGGAGATATCAGTAAATAGAAAGATCTCCCATGCTCTTGGACAGGTCAGATCAACATAGTAAAAATGACAATCTTACCAAAAACAATCTGCAGATGCAATGCAATTCCCATCAAAGTCCCAATGCAATTCTTTACAGGTTTGTAAAGAGCAATACTTAACTTTATATGGAAAAATACAAAAATCCAGGATAGCCAAAATAATCTTACACAATAAAGGAACTTCTGGAGGCATCACCATCCCTTACTTCAAGCTCTACTATAGAGCTATAGTAATAAAAAACAGCTTGGTATTTACATAAAAACTGATATGTGGACCAAATTGAAGATCCTGACATTAATTCACACACCTACAAACATCTGATTTTTTACAAAGAGGCCAAAATTGTACAATGGAAAAAAGAAAGCTTCTTCAAAAATGGTGCTTTCATTACTGGATGTCTACATGTAGATGAATTCAAATAGATACACATTTATCATCATGTACAAAACTCAAGTCCATATGGATCAAAAACATCAACATAAATCAAGTTACACTGTACTTCATAGAAGAGAAAGTAGAAAGTAGCCTTGAACACATTGGTGCAGGAGACCACTTCCTAAGTATAACACCAGTAACACAGACTGAGAGCAACAATTAATAAATGGGACCTCCTGAAACTGAGAAGCTTCTGTAAGGTGAATGACCCTGTCAATAAGAAAAAATTACAGCCTACAGAATGGGAAAAAATCTTCACCATCCCAACATCTGACAAAGGGCTGATCTCCAAAATGTATAAACAACAAGAAACTAGACATCAAAATATCAAACATCCAATTAAAAATGGAGTGCAGATCTAAACAGAGAATTTTCAACAGAAGAATCTCAAATGGCTGAAAGATATTTAAGGAAGTGTTCAACATCCTTAGCAATCAGGGAAATGCAAATCAAAACAACTTTGAGATACCATCTTATACCTGTCAGAATGGCTGAGATAAAAAACACTGATGACAGTTTATGTTGGAGAGGATGTGGAGAAAGGGGAACACTCCTCCACTGCTGGTGGGAAAGCAATCTTGTACAGTCACTCTGGAAATCCGTATGATGGTTTCTCAGAAAACTGGGAATCAACCTACCTCAAGATCTAGCAATACTACCCTTGAACATATAACCAAAGATGCTCAACCACACCACAAGGACACTTGCTCAACGGTGTTCATAGCAGCATTATTTGTAATAGCCAGGACCTGGGAACAACCTAAATGACCCTCAACCAAAGAATGAATAAAGAAAATGTGATACATTTACAAAATGGAGTATTACACAGTGGCAAAAAAATAATGACATCATGAAATTTGTAGGTAAATGGATGGAACAAGAAAAAATTATCCTGAGTGAGATAACCCAGACCCAGAAAAACAAACTGGGTATGGTATGTACTCACTCATAAGTAAATATTAGACACAAAGCAAAGGATAACTAGACTACAATCCACAATTGCAGAGAATTTTGGAAAAGAGGAAGACCCTAAGAGCAACACACATGGATCACCCCAGTAAGGGTAAAGGGTAAACTTGGAAGAGGGAGTAGAGGGGAAGAGATTGAGGGTTGGAAACATGAGGGTTCAAGATGGTCAAGTTGGGGGAGGGATGGAGAGGTAGAGCAATGAAATAGATATCTTGTCAGAGTTAAAACATTAGAGAAGAATCTAGAGCTAGGGAAATGCCTATGAACTAAAAAGAATGCCTCCAGATAAGACTCATCGCAATGGTGGAGAGGGTGCTTTAACTAGCCTTTCCCTGTATTCAGATTGGTGTCTACCCTAATTGTCATCATAGAACCTACATCCAGTGACTGATGGAAGCAGATGCAGAGACCCATAGCCAAGCACTTGGCCAAGCTCCTGGAGTTCAGTTGAAGAAAAGGAGGAGGGATTATAGGAGCAAGGGCGTGGGATCAGAATCCTGATTGGAAAATCCACAGATAGCTGACTCAAGCTAGTGGGAGCTCACGGACTCTGGACTGACAGCTGGGAGCCTGCATGAACTGCACTAGGCCCTCTGAATGTGGGTGACAGTTTCCGGTAGCTTGATGTGTTTGTGGATCCCCTGGCAATGGGAACAGGATTTATCCCAGGTACACGAACTGGCTTTTAGAGCCCATTCCCTATGGTGCAATGCTTTACTCAGCCTTAATGCAGGGGAGAGGGGCTTAGTCTTGCCCCAACTTGGTATGCCAGCCTGTGTTGACTAACTAAGGGAGGCCTTACCCGCTATGAGGAGAGGATGGGATGGGATGGGGGAGATGTAGGGGGAAGTGGGCGAAGGGGAAGGAGGGGAAACAGTAAAATGAAAAAAAAATGTATATAAAAAATTACGCCGGGCGTTGGTGGCGCACGCCTTTAATCCCAGCACTTGGGAGGCAGAGGCAGGCAGATCTCTGTGAGTTCGAGGCCAGTCTGGGCTACCAAGTGAGTTCCAGGAAAAGGCACAAAGCTACACAGAGAAACCCTGTCTCGAAAAACCAAA
>CABHPR010155527.1:0-20243 GCA_902168415.1 Peromyscus melanophrys | reverse complement strand
GACCTTGTGCACATGAATAATATGGGTGGTCTGCCTTGTCCTAACCACCATATTCAGATAAATGCCACAAGCTCGGTGGGAACTACAGGTCAGGCGCAAGGCTGAGAGTGCCAGTACCCAGAGGATATGGACACAGGATGAAAACCTGAGATCTAGATCACAGGGGACAGGGACAGGGATGGTGCCATGGTCAGGGCCAGGAATAGAGAGAACCCAAATTACTGCCCAAAAAAAGTGGTGGAGGTTATCATACTGCAGAAAAATCCAGACTTTTTTTTTATCATGAAGTAAAATGGACCAAAATGTGGGTTTACTTAGAAACAATACCAAGAGGAAAGCAAACAAGAGTGTTCTGCTTGGAATTCCACTTTCCTTGTGAGCTGAAATGTACATTAAGTATAGCTAAAAATTTGAAATGTTCTCTAGCTTAATTTGCTTTGCTTTGCTTTGCTTTTTTGAAGGAGGGTCTTCTGTGTTGTCCACAATGACATATTAAAATCGTGTGATTCTCCAGCCTCGGCATCCTGAGCAGGTGAACCAATAAGTGCATTCCTCTGTATTCAATAATGACATTGTTAAAATGTCCCCCATTGTTCAGGAAAAATGGAGAACAGTGACTCACAGTTTTTGTTTTGTTTTTAACTTAGAAAGATCATTAATTCTGCTTGGGAGCATTCTGAAGTTGGAAGTACAGTTGAAATTTTGGCCTGACATAATTTGTCCATGAATGCTAACTAATACATAGCAGTAAATCAAACTAAAGGTGACCTAGAACAAGAGGTGTAAACAATTAGTAGTTTGGTGTTTGGTCTTTGTAGGGCTTTCTGTGTTTGATTTAACTCAATTGCCATTAAAAGAGAACAGATCACCTTAAAATAATTAATTTATATGGAAGATTAGCCCTATAGTTTCTCTGGAAAGCTAGCCTAAAATATATTTCTTTGGCTTCCAGTCAGCACTGATGTAAATGTGAAGTAGCTGTCCTAAACCTTGGTTCATCTCAATATATACCACAGAATACTGAGGTAACTACAGTCCTTACCTACTTCTATTATATTTGTATACAGAACACTATATTAAAATTTTACAATGTCAAATTTCATGTTTGTTCTAAGATTTTACTTTTGCTCATGCATGTATATTTAGTACAAATCTGTTGCTTTTTAAATCTTGATAACATTTAGAAATAAATATTAAATAATTCTAAAATGAAAAATATACATCAAAAAAGAAAAGAAATATTTTTATTAATTATGTAATACATTCTGCCCATGGCAGAGTGTGGGGACATTTGACAGGAAATTGTCTACCTTTGTAGATGTAACCAGCTGCCTTATTAAATAAGAGACACAGGGCCAATGTAAAGATGAAAGCCAAAGAGGTCAGAGCTAAGAGTCTTACCCGCTTTCTGCCAGCTAGCCTCTTCCGCCAAGAGACCTCTCCGAAAAGGGACTCCTTCCTGTGCGTTTGATTTTAAATAAGAGTTCTGTTCTGCCTTCTCATTGGTTGTAAACCCAACTACGTGACTGCCTCGTAACTACCTCTCTGTACAGACCTCCAAGTCTTCTATGGTTGGTATTGAGATTAAGGGCGTGTGTCTCCACTGCTGGCTGTATCCTTGAACACACAGAGACCTACCTAGTTTTGCCTGCCGAGTGCTAGGATTAAAGGCGTGCACCACCACCGCCCTGGCTTTCGCTATGGCTTGCTGATAGCTCTGACCCCTAGGCAACTTTATTTATTAACATACAAATAAAATCACATTTCAGTACAAATAGAATACCACTATATACCTTAAACTATAAAACATAAACAAGCCCAATGATTATGTGTTTTAGATCCCCTTAACTTTGATTACTGATCTATTTTTACCCAGAACACCAAGTCAAGTGTGTGTAGCTGCCAAAACTGATCTTAATTTTGTCCTTTAGGTTCCATGTAACTCAAAATTAAAATGTCTATGCGTTTTTGCTGTTATGTTAGCCCTTGTTGTGGTCTGAATAGGAAGCTTCTCCTCCAAAACTCAAGTGTTGGAAGCATGGACCTCAGAGCTGGTGATGTTGAAAAGCAGTGATTATGCCATGTTGGTGTTAACTCATCAAAGGGTTAATTAACCTTGATGAGCTCATATTTTCCTGTTGTTAGGATTAGGGTTCTTATTTAAATGTAAAGGATGGAGTCTACATGTAAAGGATTTGTCTTGTCCCTGTCCCTTTTCCATCTGTATGTTTCTTGGCCAGCATAGTATGAGAAGCTTGACTCTGGCACATGTTCCAGCCCATGATATCTGCCTCATAATGGCTAAGTAACAGCAAAATCATGTGACCATCTGCTGACCTTCTGAGACAGAGGGCTAGAATACAGCTCCGCTCCTTGAAGTTATTCCTTATGAGACATTTTACCAGAGTAATAGATACCTGACTGTCACACTGCCCTTTAGTGTCACAAACCACTTTACAGTACTGTCACTCAGGGCACGGCCCTGAGCTCTGGACCTCACAGATTCTTACACTTTCAATGACTTTTGTACCTTTGGAAAAAAACAAAAATTCTGGTAAGCACTCTTTAAATTAGAATTATCTGACTGGTTAAATAGTTATAGTTAAAAACTTTGCATTTGGGGAGAGGACAACAGGAGTGCCATCCCTCCACAGTTGTCGTAGGACACATAGTAACCACACAGGTCACCTCTCTTAACCATTTCCACTTAACTAAAGTGTATTCACCCAGTATTTCCACAGTAGGGGATTTTGACATAGTTATATATGTATATAATTTGTAATGAACACATTGGTATAGGGTAAAATGACTGTGTGTGATATAAGGCCATTTTCATGTGTATGTGTGTATGTTTGCCTGTGGAGACCAGAGGATAATGTCAGGTATCTTCCTATAGCTCTCCACACTTTTTTTTTTGATTATCCTTCTCAATAAGCCTAGAGTTTGCTGGTTCACATAGTCTGTCCGGCCAGTGAGCAGCTGAGGTCCTCCTGTTTCCATTAACCTCCTCTGAATTATGATTACAGGTGCTCATTGTTCTGGTCATGGCTGGCTTGGACAGCAAGTACTTTAAAGACTGAGACATGTTTTAGCCCTGGACCGATTACTTTTTAAGACTGTCTTGTTATCATTTTGTTGAGTTATAGAAAGGAAATATATATGAACATGGAATTACACCCCTACATCAATTTTCCCCTGATATATAAAGAGGTAACTCAAAGGTAAGAGGATACTAAATATTTTCATAAAACTGCAAAATATTATGGAGTATGTCTTCCAAATATATTTTATATTCATAGATACTAGAGGAATGATGTGAATATCAGAAGGTTGTTTTTTTATTTTCATGCAAGATTAGTGTTTTGTGAATTCTAAATTATATTATTGTAATTAAAAACGCATGCTAAATACATTCTCCCTGTAATGATAGAGCTTTGCTACCAAGATGATTTTGCAATAGAAATATGACCTGGAGAGAGGAGGATGCTATCCTTACAGGAGATGTCTAGTCTCCTAGTCTTCACTTATCCATCTGTAAAATGGTCTCACTGTGACACAGTGATCTTCAGTTTCCTGAAATTCATGAAAGACAAGAGAAAGAGGTAACTGGAGTAGAATTAAATGAAGAATAAAGTGGAAAGAATTAACTAACGCAATCTCTATTCTTTCTAAGTATAAATGATAATAAAAAAGAATTTAGTATGAACAGACAGATAGACAGGAAAATTGACTGAAATGCACAAATCAGAAGTAAATTCATGCAAATGTATAAAACTTATCTGACACACAAGGAAAAGCACTTCAGAATGCACATTCAATAAACAGTGTTATACCAAACAGACATATATAAATTTAGAAATAAATAAATGAGAGGGGCTTATCTATACCTCTCACAGGCATAAGAAATGAATAGAATCTCAGCGCCAATCACTAACCTGTCATCCACCATAGATCATGTCTCACTCTTCCTTCTTAATATCAGAACTTCCTCTTTTTTATGCTCACACTCTTATCATAGAGACAAAGCTACCTGGATATCGAGTGTTGCCATGTTGTCTCCATGATCAAATGTTCACAAGGATCTTAGAAAAGACCTCTCTTAAAACACAAGAAAGATTTCACAAACACACTCTTGACAAAGTGAAAAATAAGTATACCCACTAACATGATTAGGAAATACTCCTTATGTTGAATTGTAACAGACCCATCCATCTGCACAGATCCTTGTACCCCCAAATTTTATTCCCTGGCCCATTCTTCTCATTCTTCCTAAGGTGACACCTCTATGAAAAGCTCAGTGAGTTCACTCTCTATCTCTCTGTTATGCTTCTGTAGTCATTGCATCTATAGACACAAGAGTTTGCATGTCTGTTGTCAAGTACCACTGTCGTAGACAATCCACAACAACTATTAAATGAACACCCAAAGCAGCACTCTTCCATTCAGGCAAAATAAAGCACAGGTTCTTTCTCTCTTAGACAGTAATGAGCAAAGGCAGGACTAGATCTCCACAGGCAGTGGGAGGCGAGAGAAGGAAAGAAAAGGAATTAAATCTGATCTTGTTGTACTGGTTCAAACCCACCTTGAAATGCAGAGCCTTAAAAGCAGGAAGGAATTTTGATTGAGGAAGCAATCTTTGACAAGTTTCTTCCTGCTCAAATTTATTTTCTCCACTATATGAGGTTATTTGAGCATGCTTAAATTATCTTCACGTGTAAATTCATTTTATAGTAAAACCAATGTGTCGGGTGGTGGTGGTGCAGGCCTTTAATCCCAGCACTCGGGAGGCAGAGGCAAGTGGATCTTTGTGAGTTCGAGGCCAGCCTAATCTACAGAGCGAGATCCAGGAAAGGCGCAAAGCTACACAGAGAAACTCTGTCTCAAAAAAACAAAACAAAACAAAACAAACAAAAACATTGTAACATTTCCTTTGGCATTGTTGAGGAATTGCCAATGTGTGATTTACTATTTTTCCAAGAAATCTTACAGGCACTGCAAATTATATATTGTTTCCTTTAGTACAAGTTTTTTTTTTTTCATCCTAGATACTATCTACAATATTCATATAATCGTCAGGTAAATGACAATGGTCTGGTATCATTATTCTACCTACAATTCCAAAAGAAAGGGAATTATATTTATTGGATTCTCAGCTAAAATGCAATTTTAAGTACTGATTCAGTTCATGATGAATTAGCAATACAAAAATGTGTACCCATTTATATTATACAACATAATGACCAAGAAATAAAAATAAATTCAAGAGAAAACCATTAAAAAGTGTCAATGGAAAGTTATTAGGCAAAGTTGGGTTAAGGATATAAAATATTTTATGGTGCATTAAGCTGCCTTTGATTTGATAACACTCATAAACTTGATCCTTTAGGTCCAATTATTCACTGTTTTGTTTTTTGAGATAAGATCTCATATAGCTGAGAAAAGTGACAAAAGCTGTAATTGAACTTCTCATCCTTCTATCTCTACCTTCAGACATGTGGAATTGCAGGCATCACCATGCCTGACCCCTTCTCATCTACTTTCAAGAGTTCATTATGTGACTATAACTGTAGGAAGCTTGTGGTTTGGCTACATATTCACTGGTCAAAATTCTGCTTTATTATGAGGTTGATGAAATGACACATGGATACTGATACAGGGGGAAACCATGAATTAATGAAAAAGAATAAGAATCTATTTATGTAGGTGTGAACAGACTCATTATTAATGGCTGGAAGAGTAGAAAGTGCAAATTGCAGTTGTGTGTGTTCAATAGAACATGTATTTTTAGAGTGTGGAGGGAAAATTGTCCAAACTAGAGGCACAGGTTATCTTTTCTTTTCACCTCATAGCTTTTTAATATTTGAAAATCCTCATGACACACAAGTCTCATTAAATAATGACCTAGATTAAATATGCAAGAGAATCAAACTTGATGGCAACTGCCTGGTAAGCTGATAGGGTAAAGTGATACAGTCTTTTACATAAACCAATCAAAACATTATCAGGGAAGTGGATTTGGAGGCCTGGAACTGGAAGGAGCTAAGGGGGAGTAAGGAGAATGACATCAGAACAAGTACTTTTGTATGAAATTCTCAGAGTTAATAAAATATTATAATTCAAACATAATTATCAGAAAATATTTTATGATGGACTACATATAAAGAGAATAATGCACAAGATTTGCAGGAGTGTCACAAGAAAAAAGGAAACATACCCCAGAATTCACAGGCTGATTGAATTTAATATTATCAGTAACTGGTAGCTGCCTCACTGCACTGGCTTTTTCAAGTGTTCTGTATTTTATAAATAAACTCGCTGAAGGAGTCAGTAACCTGTCTTACTACATGATATAGTTCAGAACAAACTGTTCATGCTGCCTGGAGCAGCCATAGGAGGAACAATGGAGACAGTTCCCTATTCAAAAAACAGTAAGTGAATATCCATGTATGGGGATATATTTTGGCTCTTTTCAAACATTGTATTAAAGTCAACAAGTAAAATATTTCACGACTAGACTAATAATATTTACAAAGAAACCTCATAATGCGATAAAATGACATATTCTGGCATCCAAGGTAGTCAACTTCCCAGAGGGGAGGAAATACATCTTATTGTGAGGTAGCCCCATCTGCACCAACACAGAGAAACTGAGCTGCTCAGAAATCACACACTGAAGACCCATATACCTACTGATCTGCCATTTGATTCTGTATCTCCTCAAAGATCAGCTTAATCTCATAATATGTAAGTTTTAAAACCAGATGCTCAATTCAGTTATTAGCTTTGTGACTTTTGTATCTGTTTCAACAATTCTTAAAATAGTATGGTGTATCATTTGTGTTTATATAGGTAGTTTCACATTATACAAACTACTTGTCTTAGGAAAAGAAACAGAAAATAACTAGTCACCCCTTCTTTAAAAACATGAACTTTCTCTTCTGTTTATTCCGAGTGTGGGGGCATGGCTCTAGACTGTGCTAGCAATTCCAGGATTATGGTTATAATTTTGTATAGTAAGCAAAATGCTTTAAAATATTAACTTTCATTATTAAAATTTTATTTTTAAGAATGTGCAAATCAAAAGCATCACATATCCAAATTATCCAGAACCGAAGTTTATACATCTCACTGAACTCATAAACAGTTAGAAAGACATTGTGAAGCTGTGGAGCTTCAAACTGAATTTTACAAATTTTTCTATTGAATATATTTTATGTATTTATTATATATAAATTTTAAAGCCTATTTTTTGCCAACTATAGAGATCTTAAAGAATAAAAACTTTAGCTAATTAGGCACATTGAAATAGACAAAGGTCTCACAACCCAGTCAAAAACACATGACTGGGGAGGTCATAGGCCTTAGAGAAGAGCTTACCACTGTCATTCAGCAAAGCTGACATAGTATCAAACTGCCTTTTAAGCATAGTGGGGAGGGAAGAATTAATAGCCAGAAGATGGAGAGACCAGCTATGAAATATTATCTTCTCTACAGAATGTGGCTGGTGCAAGCATGAACTCACAGTGTCTAAGTCCTGGAAAGGTTTCAGATGACACCACACTCCTCTTAGGATGTGACAGAAGCACAGTGTACAAGAGCACACTTTGCATGTCCCAGCTGGAAAGTATCAACTAACAGCCCAGAGCAATGCAATTATTACTGAGTGTACTTGAGACCACCCCAGGGGGTTCCCTGGAACATATGAGGTGGTTTTCAGCAATCTGCATTATGTAGTGTTGTTGCACACTCAGAGCCCTTGTGAACACATCACCAGAAACTTTGGAATGGACTGTTGCTTCTTTCAATGTGAGTGTTTAATATTCAGTTCTGTTCAGCAACATACACATCATTACATTCTTAAAATATTCATAGTATTTGTTCTCTCAAGAGGGCTCACTGCTTCAAGAATGTTGAAAAAAAATGTACCAAGTATCTGGCTGACAATGACTTATAAATCATTAACATTATATACTTAGTAACAGTGTTTTTTCTACCATTGTGCTTGGCATTTAAGAAATTAACTAGTGTTTTATGTTTTGGCATCTGAAACATTTATGGTGAAGGATAAAGGAAAAATATAGTTTAATCATTAATAGAAACAGTCACAATATAAACTCTACTTAAAATAATTTTATTTTAAATAAAATGTAAGGATACTTAAAACACATCTGTACAATTTATGACTTAAATTTCTAGTATGAGGGATTGTCCATACCTAGAATTTATAATTTCACACATATTTCACAGAAGAAAGTAATTATGGAGAATTATGATACCAAAATGATCCCACACCATTTTCTTGTATTTCTTTAAAGGCTTTATTAATTTCCTCCATATTATGTGTGTGTTTCTGGATCTCTTTAAGGGGTTTATTCATTTCTTCACTAAGGACCTATATTTGGTTTTAAGTGAGGTGTTTAAGTAAGTTCTTTTTGTGTGTGTGCTTCAGCTATGTTGGAATTTTCAGGGCCTGCTGTGTTAGGGTAGCTTTGCTTTAGTGACGACATATTGCCCAGGAAGTTATTGATTGTGTTTTTACACTGATCTCTACGTATCTGGGCTTGGAATGATTATAGATATGTGTGCTGATTTCAGGGTTTGTCTTACTTGGGTGGGCATTTTGTTCCATAGTTTCTGTTTCCTCTTTGAATGTTCAGAGAGTGTTATAGTTGTGTGCTGATGATTTTCCTAGCCTCCTCAACTGGTTGGTTAGCAGGGAATGCCTCATGGGATACTGGGATGAGTTGGGGGAAGAAAGGCTGAAGGAGAAGATCTTTGTGATCCATTGGGGATGAGGTCAGAGAGGAAAGGGAGATTTCAGTGGATTTCCTGTTACACACCTTGGGATAAGACTGGATGGAGGGTTGGATCTCAGGAGTGGTAGTAGACATGTGGATCTGCCATCAGCCTACATGTTGTCCTGGGAAGAGTGATCCTTGGGTTCTTAGGGATGCCTGCTGAGTTTGGGGTCTGGGGCAAAGCAAAAAATGGGGCAAGGGAGGTAAAAAGTGGAAGATCTGTCTGATCCATAGGAGATGGCAGCAGGGGGTCAGGGAATGCTGCTTGGTGTGTTATGCTACAGAGCTGGGATGAGACTGGGGGAATTGGAAGTGAGTCAACAGAATGAGAAGGTCTGCAGGCAGTCTTCCTGGTTTTCTGGAAGGCATGGCCTGTGAGTTAAGAGGGGTTGCCTTCTGGAGTTGGGGACTGGGGTAAAGTGACCATGTTTGATGTGGGAGGATAAGCAGGCATGCCATGTGGGATTCACAGCAGATGTGTACATGGGGGAAAGAAATCTGCAGCTGGTATTCTGTTGCAGCTTTAGGGATGAGATTAGGGTAACGGGTTAGGAAGGAAGGAGGGAATGGTGAAGGTCTTCAGTTAGCTTACTTGTTTCTCTGTTCTGCTTAGCTGCTGTATTCCCAGTAAATGCTTAAAACATTTTAAGGAGATTTGCTACATGCTTAATTGAAGTTTATGTCTTAATATGTATGCAAGAAATGAATTTAATTTGTGAAGATGGTTTTACAGTCTGCTGTCAGTGACTTGTTGTTATGCCAGAACATTTCCTGCAGCATTAAAGATTTGTTATCTCCCTGCTAATTAATAATTTTATTTTTTAACCATCTGACTGGAGGATTCACTGTCTACTCAGTTTCTAGAACCTCAGATAAGGAGAAATCTCTGTGTTCACTTGTTCAAAACATCTTAATGGTTGTGACATCACCTGTGTACCATCTCACTACCTTTATACATAAGGCATAACACTCTTAGGATGCTAGTATGCGTAATAATACAAATCTTTAGTCTATAAACTCTCGGTAAGTAGAATTAGCTATTTTTAGCAAACTCAAACAATTATTATCATCATCTTAACACTAAATGTCTGACATCCTCCAGAAATAAGCCTCTATTTGGCTGTGCACATTGCACATTTCATGTTAATGGTCTTTTTATTTCTGTGTAACAGAGTGTTTAACAGCTCAAACCACTCTAATGAGAATACCACAGACTGAGATGCTTACACGGCAAGCATATTCTGACAGCTGCAAAGGGTGGGAAGTCCGAGTTTTCCCTGATGGCAGATCAGCTCTCACAGGACAGCCACTATCTTGTAGATTCACACAATGAGATAGAAAGTGTGAGTAGAAGAGAAGAAGCCCTTCCTGTGAATACTGAACCTTTTCATGACAGCTCCACGCCCATGACCTGGTGATATCTCAAAGGACTCAACTCCACACACCTCAACTCTGAAGCTCTTGATTCAGTATTCAGTCTGCAATAGTAGAATTAGAGAAACACGGCAAGGACTGTTGCTAGCTGGTCACACAGCCCCCAAAGAAGCAGGAGCCAGCAGGTCATTGTAAAACTGATTCCACCTGCCGAGGACCTAAGATCTCAGTAAAATTCAGTTCATATGCCATCTTTCTCTCAAGTGACTCCTCCAAACTAATACAAGAATCAGTAATGTAGACTTTGTTTTGTACTATTTTGCCTCAACTATTTTTGTTTTCCATTTTGTACAGTTTTATTAATAATTTCTATAATGGGTTGTGCAGGCATGTGAGTATGTGTAGAGACCACAGGTCAACCTCAGCTGTATTCTTTTATGGCTTTCCACCTAGTTTTTTGAGACAGGTTCTTTCAGTGAACCTGGAATTAGCCACTTCTACTGAAATGGCTGGCAGCGAGCTTTGTGATCTTCTTGCTTCCTACCCACAGCATTAGGGTAAGAGAAACACACTGCAACCCCAACTTTTTATGGATGCTTAGGATCTCAAAACATGTTCTCAGTCTTTTGCCACATTTTACTCACAAAGTCACTGCCCTATCCCTGCCCTGCATAGTTCCTTTCTTACTGAATGTAAACTTCATCTTCACATGCTTACTATTCATTAAATCTCTAGTTTCCATTAGCAAGATCTCTTATCAATAACAGTAAATCTTGAATTTTTTCCATAAGTGGAATCCATCCCAATAAATGTGGTTTGCAGAAATGAGTTCATGAAAGCAATAAAATTGTTGGGACCTATGTACAAGGCTTCTCTGTGTGTGGTACATATTTCAGTTCTTTTCATTCCTATGTTTTACCAGGTAAAAACAAATTATTTGAGTATTAAATCAGTTTCTATGCTTAAACACATATTTCTTGTTTGAATATCTTGCTGGTCTGTCTTAGATAACAGAGTGTAATCTCCGATGGAAATTAAAATTTCCTGGAAGTCACATAATGAACAGGTGTCATCAGATAATCTGTAAACATTATTCAATGTCTCTTTAAACCTCTTTATGATTAAGGCCTTTTAGAACTACTAGGAAAACAGAGTGAGTTCCAAGCTTCCATTCTCAGTTCATTTCTATTTCTGATTTTTCTTAATTAACTTCCATAAAAGTATCAAGACTAGCCACTACACTATGACCAGGAGTTAAATTGTATCAAATGAGTTGCTAAGAAAGAAAGGAAAATGGCATTGGGAAAATGACTTTGAGAAAAGGTTTGATCTTTTAATGATGTTGAATTTATTTTGATATTAAAATATGATAATAATTTTATCATGGTTTCAAAAAGGCCCTGTCGATCAGTATATCGGTTGCTGGAGAAATGACTCAGTTGTTGAGAGCCCTGACTGTTTGCTCTTGTGGAAGACTTGTATTCAATTCCCAGCAATCGCATGGTGGCTCACAGTCATCTGTAACTCCAGTTCCAGAGGCTATGATGCCCTCTTCTGTTTCTTTTGGGCACTGTGCACACATAATCCGAATACACACAGGCAGAACATATACAATAAAAATAAATCCTTTTTAAAATTTTTATAAAATATAAATATACAAAGGACACTGAGCTGACTCTGATATTCGGATATAAGTTGGTGATGCTGCTGACCAACTTTCCAATGGTTAAAACGAGCAAGGAAGGGTTCTGTAAGAGATGATGGTAACAGGCAGGCCTAAGTAGCTCCGTAAACAAAGGTCAAGAGGGTTAATGGAGACTCTCCTTTTATTGTTTTGTTCTATGCAAGAAAGTAAAAAGTCATAGCTGGGATTTCTGGTTCCAGATACATAATAAAAGCTGGTCCTCCGTCACTACCATTCTATTAAAAATAAATGATTTTTCATGAACTATCAGAGCACTGAGGTCTCAGTACAAACCACCCACACTCAGGGCTGGAGAGTCAGAGAACCAGAGCTAAGTGCTGCTGTTGTAACAGAAGCCCCTGGGGAGCAATTCAGTGGCAAGAACAGGAATTAATGGATGATGTGCTCATCCCAGCTGAGAGTGAGAAGTGTCTGGGACCAGAATTATATTAGGAACTCCTAGATACAGGTTTTACCTGACATTGTGAGGTTCTCAAATGAAGCTATATGGAAAGTCTTTTGTAGATTTCATAAGGAAAAAAAGAGATCAGCCTTTGTTACACATGCACAGATTGTCACCATGGTGAAGACAGCCCTCTCCACACCAAAAGGACTCCACCATAATCACCAGTTACAGTTGGTTTCAAAGGGAACATCTGTGAGCTGCAGCGGCTGGAACCCTTGGGAGTCTATTGCTTCACAAAACACTAATGAGACAAACACAGGGCATGGAGGATGGAGAGGAGGAGACGAGGGAGAACACTTGCATAAGGAGTAGAGAGTCAGGAGGAAGGGAAGGAACTGGAGGAGTGGAAGGAGGAAGAGACAAAAAGGAGACACAGAAGGACAATGAAAAGGTGGAGGGAGAACGAGAGGAGGGGAGAGAAGGGAGGAGAAAACTAATGAGGAAGAGGAGGGAAGAAGAGGAGGGAAAAGAAAGAGGAAGAAGAGAAGGAGAGAAAGAGAAGGGTAGTAAGAAATAGAATCAGGAGAGACTGTGAGCCAGGTGGGTTTTTAGGAGATAAATATACAGTAAGTTATTTTTTATTCAACGACTTAAATGATTCGCATCTCTATTTACAGATGAAAAATGAGAGAGAGATTAATTGAACAACCTGCCTAGGCTGTGAACCTGCCAAGAGTGTGAACAACCTTGCATACTCTCAATTAAAGCCAAGCCTTGAACTGGGACAGCCTGGCACTCTAACTCCTGTTGTAGCTAAGATAACGTGTTACACACATCAGTTCCTGCTCTCACTATAAATTTTATTTGATAGTCAGGGCAACACTTCCAGAGTATAAAGCACTTAGGATGCATAGAAGTTCTAGACTATGTTATGTGTAAATAAATCTTGTCTTGTTAGAGGGGAAATGGATAGAAAATGATCACCAGGCCCTAGGGAACATTTCACAAAGAATAGGTTAAGATGGCAGGCTCCATAACTCAAAAGGTTCTTTATGTGATTTTGCTTGAATAATAAAATAAAATGAATAAGCTGTGCATTTATTTAGAAATGTATTGAAGTATTTAATAGACTTAATTCATATTTTCAGCTCAATAAAAATGCATAGGAACAGTCATAGAAAAGTTCACACTTCTGCCTGAAAGAGACATACACAGTTATCACCTCCACATAAATAAAACATTTTCCTTGGAGAGAGATTCTAAAGAGTCTCAGTTTTTAAAATCAGATCAAATGTGAAGTAAAAATTCACATACCACATTTCTGAGACCACAGTTTTATACCCCGTTTGTATTCACTAACTCATACAAATCATGACTAGGAACGGTACATCACAGAAGATAGCATGTAAGACTCTGGGGACAAGAATGGCCAGGAAATATCAAAACAGAAAGGAAGCCAGCGATTCAAATATTTAACATGAGCATGGCTGCACATAAGCGACATTTGCTCCCACTTATGGGATAGTGTCATTTGTAGCCCCATTGCAAAACAGATGACTACAGAATTATCCAGAAACACCCCCAAATATTCATCATTTGAAGTCCAGCAAACTGTTGAGTCCACTGGAAGCTTTGCTTCAGGTTTGAGGAATATATCTCCCAAGTGGCTGTCTCTTGATAGTTAATTCACTCTGGTACTCCAATGCTTAGGGATTCTTAACACAAGGTTATTTTATGTTTCACCTTTGTTCTTTCTTTTTTGTTGTTGTTTGTTTGTTCATTTCTTAAAACATGATCTGGTATTGACATGCTATATTCAGTGCCTTAGAATACTACAGACTAAGGAAGAAAATATAGAAGACCCTCCCAAATGATGTAGTCCAAGAGCCCCCCACACACTTTTGAAAAGTTGCTATGAACAACACAATCGTGAGGGTGAAATGTCTCCCGCAGCTTCTGGCTGTTTTCCATTTGAACACATCTATCTTTCATGTTGTCTGTGTTCCAAGAAGACATAGCCAAAAGCCAGGAAAACAAAACAAAACAAACAAACAAACAAAAACAAGCCCTGGAGTGAAGACCATATCAAGCACAGTGTTTCATGATGTGTTTTTCTTTCCTGTGGAAGTGTGACGGGGGTGGGGGGGGGGGGGGGGGGGGGGGGGTGAATTCTTAGCTTCCCAGATGAGATCTTTGAAATTTACAGACTGTGGGGCAGAAAGTCTGTACAGAAAGCAACTCGCTTTCGTGATCTTAAAACCTAGTGACATTTTCCCCCACTTTCTCTCTGTAGCTTAAAAAGAAAATTGATACTTATGTAATAGCACAATCTTAAAACTGGATTCACTAATAGCACATTAGATGGGGTAATATTTCTCAAAACTGTTTACAGCTGTCTTTCTTCATTTCTTCAGAAGACACAACATTAAATGACTGGCTTAGTGCAGAGACAACAAAATGCATGCAAAACAATGCTGTTTGCATGAGACTCATTGGCAGTGCAGAGTGGTGCAGATGATAGACTATTTGGATGCAATTGACTTTACTCTATGCTCTGTTTTTCAATTTTATTCATATGTTGTTCTGATGCTCACCATTTGCTGATGGGTTCTACATAAATGTCTAGGAATTTCTTAAAGATTTATATATACTAAAGCACATAATTTCTCAGCTTCTCTAGTTTTTGATAATACTTTTTTATCACCTTAAGTTTTCCACTAACAAAAAAATAGGGTTTTGTTTTCAAACAATGATGCAAACATTAGAGGTGGCTGTTGTCAATCCTCTACAATACTGATCTCTTCTTTATCATCATTAGAGCTGAATTGCTCAGCATGCTGCCACCACTTGACAGAATCCTTAATATCATTATCGTGACTCAGTTGTCAAGATAGGAAATGAAAACATAAAGAGAATGCCATAGTGCAAGTAGCTCGTGAAACATGAGAGTTTTACAAAGTAAAACTGGAAGTCCTTCTTTTTCTCTATGTAATCACGTATCTTTCAGAGAGAGAGAGAGAGAGAGAGAGAGAGAGAGAGAGAGAGAGAGAGAGAGAGAGAGAGGGAGAGAGAGAAATGGAGATGGCAGAGAAAGAGAGTTTTCATATATGGAACCAGGTAGACCTTAGTTATTCTCATAAACATGGAATCCATTCATCTTCTTGGAGGTCCTTGTTTCCCTTGAGAATGTATTCAGTGAGAAGATAACTGGATCATAAGGCATCCTATCATTATGTTTTTGTGAAACCTCTACAATGATTTTAATATCTGTTCACTATAAAATATTAGTCCATAATATTTTGATTATGAATATAAGTATATGTGTCTTCTTAAAAGCATAAAATAAATCTAGAACCATCACCCACATCTACCGGCTATTTTTTGTGCACCCATCCACTTGTCATAGTGTTGTAGGAAACACACCCATCATACCACTACCTTCCTTGGGTAAAAGAAGCCAGGATGTTTGGCAGCTTCTTTCGATTTCAGAATTTTGAATATACTGCTTAAATTAGTGGTGAAGATATAATCAAATATAAGGAAATATTCCAGACAAATGATAATATGGAAGAATATTCATGGAATATGCCAATAAGTTTACAAATGGAGAAGAAATGTCTGAACAGAATCCACCTTTCATCACTGCTCATATTTTTCTTTATGGATTCAAACAAGTATAATTTTATTTGATTCTTCAAACAGGCCAATGTAGTAGTAACTGTTATTTCCATTTTAAATATCAAGGAAAAGAATACTCAAGAATGTTTTCCCATAATAGGAGATTAAACAATATATTAACATGGCATTAGCGATAGATTCAAGATCAATGTAGAAAAATTACCTCAGCAAACAATCATTGAAACCTTCCTGTAGCCACACATTCCCCATGGCCTTGTGATCCACCATGGCTAAATATATACTGAATCTAGGTTTCACAGTTAAATAAAAAATAACCAAGAACTTCTGGTTCAGAAGGGTAGATGGCAGGTATCTTGTAAACAAACACACTGAGTAGGGAAACAGAGTTAAAAATCCCAGCTATATTCTAGAAGACATCTAAGAATGTGTGGAATTGAAGAAGCATCAAAAAATGTTTTACCAGACATTTAGGTCAATGGCATTCCAGGTGCAGGGAACATCTTTGGCAAGGATGCAGAGACTGAGATGTCAAAGGAGAGTTGTAAGTCTTTGAGGCTAAACATCTCATTGTGGAAAGAACAGCTGCATGCATCAGAAAGGTGGAGGAAGAGCCAAGGCTGAAGTTTGGGGACAGGTTGAGGTTCTGACCATCACCATTTATCCAGAGGCTGCTTTGGTTATCTTTGAAAACCCCGATGAGATAACGCTGGGAAAGCATTTTGCTTCCTTAAAGGTTATTGCATTGTGTCAGATATTTGTTATTGAATGAAACTTCCAAAACCCAGAATGTCATGAGGAGAAACTGGATAAGAATGTCCATACTGGGATTATCCCAGACTCTAGGCTTTAGGCCCAGAGGCACAACCTGTGCCCCCATACCCACACCGATAGCAGCCCTAGTTGCAGACCAGTGGACAGAACTCCTGCAGGCAGGTCTGACTACCACCAACCCCACTGGACCCTGTAACCTATAACTCCCACTCTAACCCCCAAACTCGGGCTTACCCTGAGACCACAGCTGCTCCCTGAGACACAGACTCCACCAACTCCAACTGGACCAAGAGTTAAGTCTTTGTTCTCCTAGCAGAACAACCCAGCCTCTAGGATTTAGGCAAAGAGGCACAACCGTGCCCCCATACCCCCACCCATTGCAGCCCCAGGTACAGACCAGCAGGCAGGACTCCTGCAGGCAGACCTAACTAGCACCCCCCTGATGCCTGACCCTGTAACCTACAAGCCCCAAGCCACCACCCCAAACCCACCCATTCTCCGAGATCACAGCTTCTCCCTGAGACACAGACTCTGCTAACTCTGATTGGACCCAAAGGTGAGTCTTTGTTCTCCTAGCAGATCAACCCAGCTTCTAGGCTTTAGGCCCAGGGGCAAAACCCATACTCCATATTGCCACCCATTGCAGCCTCAGGTAGAGGCCAGCAGGCAGGACTCTTGCAGGCAGGGTTGACTACTACCACCCACCACCAGACCCTGTAACCTACAAGACCCAAGCCACCACCCAAACCCATGCCCTGTAACACAAATTGCTAAACTGTCTTATTAATAAAAAAACCTGGAGGCCGGGCGGTGGTGGTGCACGCCTTTAATCCCAGCACTCGGGAGGCAGAGGCAGGCTGATCTCTGTGAGTTCGAGGCCAGCCTGGTCTACCAAGTGAGTTCCAGGAAAGGCGCAAACCTACACAGAGAAACCCTGTCTCGAAAAACCAAAAAAAAAAAAAAAAAAAAAAAAAAAAACCAAAAAAAACCCAAAAAACAAAAAAAACCTGGAGTCAGTTATTGAGGTGAAAGCTAAAAGATCAGAGGAATAGAACAAGCCAGCTACAAGTTCTTACCACTAGGAAATCCTCAGCACAAGAGAGCTTTTTTCTGTATACTCACACCTTATATACCTTTCTGTGTTCTGCCATCTTACTTCTACTCTCCACCCTGCTATATCACTTCCCCTTCTGCCCAGCTCTATCATTTCCTGTCTGTTTGTACAAACCTCCAGACCTCTATGGTTAACTGTTGCTGGGATTAAAGACATGTGAAACCACACCAGGCTCTGTTTCCAGTGTGGCCTTGAACTCACACAGCTCAAGATGAATCTTTGTTATTTATTAAGCAGTGCTGTTTATCACGAGAGAGAATCCACGAGGCAAAATGAAACCCACTATAAGAGTTTATTAAAGGAAAAAATAGAAGGGGTGTGCATAGGGCTGTGGAATGACCATGCAGGAAGAGAGGAGGGGGAATAGGTGGAGCCTGCTTTTATAGGTTCCCCCCACACATGCGCATATGGGTTTATGTAGCTATGCCACACATGTACATAGATTATGTGATCACACTGCATATGGATTACATAGAACATAAGGCCCTGGGATTAATAAGCATCTTGCTTGCCAGCACATGCGTGATCATGTAGCTGGGGGAGTGGCTAGGCATTCTAAAAATCTATGCCTCATGAATGCTAGGATTAAAGGCATGTGCTACCACTGTTAGACATCTATGTTTAATACAGTGGCTGGATTTTTCCTCTGATCCCCAGGCAAGCTTTATTTGTTAGAGCACAAATGAAATATCACCACAATCCCATGAGACTGCAGCTGCTCCAGCTGCTCCCTGAGACACAGACTCTGCCTGCTCCAATTGGACCAAGAGCTCTAATTGGACCAAGAGTGCCAAATGGACCAAAGGTGGCTCCCTGAAACACAGACACCATTTGCACCAATTGGAGGAAGAGATAGGTGCTGTAGGATGGTCTGTATGTCAAATTACTTTGATTGGTCAATAAATAAAACACTGATTGGCCAGTGGCTAGGCAGGAAGTATAGGCGGGACTAACAGAGAGGAGAAAAGAATAGGAAGGTGGAAGGAGACACAGCCAGCCACCGCCAGGACAAGCAGCATGTAAAGATGCTGGTAAGCCACGAGCCACATGGCAAGGTATAGATTTATAGAAATGGATCAATTTAAGATATAAGGACAGTTAGCAAGAAGCCTGCCACGGCCATACAGTTTGTAAGCAATATAAGTCTCTGTGTTTACTTGGTTGGGTCTGAGTGGCTGTGGAACTGGCAGGTGAGAGAGATTTGTCCTGACTGTGGGCCAGGCAGGAAAACTCTAGCTACAAATGGTGCCAGAACGTGGGGCAGGAAGTTCCACTTAAAACCTGAGAAAGCGTAAAAAGAAGATTCTAAAATGGAGCTAAAACAGCTTCCTAGTTGTCTTTCTCAAGTTAGCAGCAGCCTGCGGGCTTGAGCTACTGTATGGCGGGTTCCTGGCGTATATGTTTGACCTGCAGTATGGTGGGAATGAGGTATCTGCAAGTGGCACATTAAGCTGCATGGTGGATTTAGCTTTTGCTAGTACAAAACAAAAAAAAAAGGTTTCTGGGCTAAACGCTGCTTTGATAGAAGCATAGACCCACGAAGGCTCCCAGAGCTGACGGTAAAAGTATCACTGCCATGTTGGGAAGCTGAGGTGGGCAGAGCCAGCAGCCACAGCACCCTTTCAGTCTTAGAATGCTGCAGTTTAAAGTAACAGGTTCACAATAAGACAGATTCAGATGGAACAAGACTTTAAATGTATGTGTATGTGTAAAAATGTACGTAGGCTTCAAAGAGAGAGAAAAAGAAATATATACAGTTATATAAAGAAATAGATAGTTTTGAAAAATGAAGTCTTTAAAGAGACAGTAAAGGTAGTATAAAATATAAGCCACATAAAGATGGATATCACACAGAGAATCTAGATTGTGTTGTCTTTGGGATTCTTAACTGCAGAGAGATATTTGATTGTAAAGGAAGCTGAGTTAAACCAATATGTATATTTTAAAGATACCTTGATTTCAAAATTTGGATGTAAGGATATGTTGCTTTGGAAAGGAAGCTCTGCTTTTGTTTCCACAGAAAGCCAGAGGCTATGGATTTGTTCCAGATTAAGATGCATCAGGTTTGACCAGCCAAGACCCCCTGAAGGTCTCCGATGACACCAAGGCCCAGATGACCCAACATCCAGAACCGTTTCAAGGCAACTGGCTCAGACGACACACCCTCACGGACTACTCCATGATCCTAAAATGTTCTTTGTGTCCCCATAAGATACAGCGCCCCCCTCCAGCAGGAAGTAGTAAGAGAAGCTACGCCCAAATTCCCAAATATACCAAGCTGGCTTTGGAGATGTGTAAAAGTTAAAACCTTCCTCTTTAAAAAAAAGAAGAAGCCGGGCGTTGGTGGCGCACGCCTTTAATCCTAGCACTCGGGAGGCAGAGGCAGGCGGAGCTCTGTGAGTTTGAGGCCAGCCTGGGCTACCAAGTGAGTCCCAGGAAAGGCGCAAAGCTACACAG
>CABHPR010155526.1:36014-63325 GCA_902168415.1 Peromyscus melanophrys | reverse complement strand
ATCCAGTTGTCCGCGGATCCTGTCTCATCTCCTCAGTGCCCATCCTTAGGCCTGTCCTTCCGGTCATCCACCATTCATTCCTAAAGCATTCTTTTACTGGTCTGTGTCTGCTTCAGTTCAGACTTGCAGGTTAGCTTCCTGCCTGCCTGGTATCCTTATTTAGGGGTTGCCTCGGCACTTCACAAAGAATCCAGCTCCTCATCACTGCCTCTAGCCCTGGCCTAGGCACTGTCATTGTTCATGCACACAATGGTAGCTATCTTCCACCTGGGCCTGCTGCTTCCGTACTCAAACCCTCAGTCTGTTCTCTGCAAATGTGGTCATGATACTCAGTCTTTGTCAGCTCTTGTCACATCAGGACTCAGTACTCTCCACTAGGACTGGGGATATGGGACCCTGGTAGAGCACACCTCTAGCATTTGCAAGGCACAATCCTATAAAAACCAATACAAGCTCTTCAGGAGCTGACATTTCTGAATTGAATAGCTAAAACTCTTTAAGTGACTTGCAGCCTTTTCACAGTCTGTTCTTGCCTCTTGAAGCTCTCATCCTTTGCTCTGAGCTCAGCTCCCAGATTTCTCCATCTAGGAGAACTGGCCACTTTGCTTAGGTCCATATGGCACCCGTCCTTCTTGAGGACATCTGCAGGAACACAGTAGATGGCATAATGCTTCTCGGCTATAGCTTCTCTGTCTCTCTCTCTGTCTCTCTCTCTATCTGTCTCCTCTCTCTCTATCTCTCTCTCTCTCTCTCTCTCTCTCTCTCTCTCTTTCTCTCTCTCTCTCTCTCTCTCTCACACACACACACACACACACACACACACTCCCATTTAGTGCTATGTATTCCTCTCCTTTGCTCTTTTTCTCCTTGTAACTACATTTCATTCATTCATTCATTCATTCATTCATTCATTCATTCATTTTCTTTTTTCTTTTTCTTTCTTTCTTTTTTTTTTTTTTTAAATAAAGATGGGGTCTCACTGTTACCCAAGCTGGCCTTGAACTCCTTGAGCTCTGCCTCCTGAGTGCTAGGATCAAAGACCTGCATCACCACATGAGGCTCTTTTATATCTTTGCCTTGTTACCCTTTCTTTGGACTAGGCAGTTCTCTGAGCACAAACACTAAAGCAGTGTTTGCTAATGCTCAGCAGAAATGTTAGATTTATTTAACTACAACAGGACTATGATACACATACCATTTATCCATTCATTTTTTTTTTTTTTTCTTGTTTTGTTGTGTGTGTTTTGTTGACAGATCTCACTATGTTTTGAGGCTGGTCTCAAACTTAATGATCCTCCTGCCTCAAACTCCGGGGCATGCGCACTGTGCAAAAGCAGGTTTCCATTTTTTTTTTTTTAAACTTACTTATTTATTTGGCTTTTCAAGACAGGGTCTCTCTGTGTAAACCCAGCTGTCCTAGAACTCACTCTGTAAACTAGGCTGGCCTTAACCTCAGAGATCCATGTGCTTCTGCCTCCCAAGTGCTGGGCTCAAAGGCTTGTGCCATCACCACCCAGCCAGGATTCCGTTCTTTTTTTTTTCGAGACAGGGTTTCTCTGTGTAGCTTTGAGCCTTTCCTGGAGCTCACTTGGTAGCCCAGGCTGGCCTCGAACTCACAGAGATCCGCCTGCCTCTGCCTCCAGAGTGCTGGGATTAAAGGCGTGCACCACCAACCCCCGGCCAGGATTCCGTTCTTAATGGAAGAGGAGCTGGAGCTTTTAGTCATGTGGGTGCTCTATGATGCCTTCTCTTATTGACACATTTTTTTTCCTAGTTTGGCTGTTCGGACGTTTTTTCCTTGAAGGGAAAGAATAGTTAAAATCTAATATTGGGTACATTTTAGGCTTATAATCAAACTAACATCTGTTGAGCACTATCAGCATGCCAGACAAATTGGGACAGATGCACATCTATTAAGTGACCATATCCTCACAGTGGCCACACACAGGGCAGCCCCATAAGTATCTCCATCTTGTAGGTAGGCTGGTATTGAGGTGCCGTGATAGTAAGAACTTGCCAGAAGTCAATGGACTCAGAGCCCACAGGGTAATAACTGCCTGCTCATGCCTCCCACATTTGTGGGTTGTTTCACAGAAGTTGTTTTTCCATTTTTCTGAGTAAGGTTAGCTCCAAAATGCATTGGTATAATTTCCCTCTGGTGAACTCTTTTTTCCTGTGTACCTAAGTCCCAAGGTCAACTCTGGAGTCCCTTCCCCTGACCTCCTATTTTCTACTCCTTAGTTGCTTACCTGAAAACTGCTACCTCTTGGAATTTCTCCGCCAGAGCCCAGTACACTCTTTTTTATCTTGTACCCTTCCTGCTCTTTTGCCTTCTGGTAGGTGCTCAGTGAATGCTCATTGAACAGAATTGAATTGAACGCTCTGGGCATTTATTAGTTTGTTAGTGTCCTTTCTTTTTACACAATTAGTTTCATCTTCAGTACTTAGAGAGGTACATACATGTTGTGTGTGGTATGTGTGTGTGATGTATATGCTCACTTTTGTGTGTGGAATCCAGAGGAGAACATCCAGTGTCTTCTATCACACTCCACTTTATTCCTTTGACACAAAGTTTCTTTTGGAACTAGATCTCACAATTTTCTGCCAGGCTGGCAGCCAGCCAGCCCCATTGATTCTCCTGTCTCTCCTGGCCACAGATGCAAGTGGGAACACAACTGGCTTGTTATATGGGTGCTGGAATCTGAACTCAGGTCCTCATGCTTACATAGCAAGCACTCTTAACTTTCGAGCCATCTTTCCGGCCCCAGTACCTAAGGCTGGGGTTCTCAACCTTCCTAATGCTGCAATCCTTTAATACAGCTCCTCATGTTGTAGTGACCCCCGACCATAAAATTATTTTCATTGCAACTTCATAACTTTAATTTTCTACTGTTGTGAATCATGATATAAATATCTGTGTTTTCCAGTGATCTTAGGCAACCCTATGAAAGAGCTGTTCAACACCCCCTGGGGTCACAACCCACAGGTTGAGAACTACTAAGGACTCTTAAAGATGGTCCATATACCTTATCTTAAAAACTGAGTGGCTTTGCATATTACCAAGAATGCAGTTAGAGAAGACCAGACTGAACTCTTTCCCAGTACTTCTTCTGCATAGAGGCTTTGTGTCACTTCAGAGCATGGTGGCCACACAGAGGGAAGCATTGCCCTGATAACTCCCTCAGCACCATCTGCTTTCCGGTGCTGATGAGCCCAAGGAGCCTCCTCTGACTGGACTCTGTCCTCTTTCAGGTGCTTTCTAACCTACCAGTCCTGCCAGAGCTTGATATACCGAAGGTGTTTGCTCCATGACAGCATTGCCCGGCACCCTGCTCCAGAAGGTGGGTGCTGGCTTAGCCTTAGGGTGGGGTGGAGTCAAGTGCCACACCCCATAAATGTCCTGCTCTTGCTTCAGATCAGACTCATTCCGTTCTCTGCAGTTACTGTGAAGCCAGAACCAGTTAACAAATGGTCCCAGGAACACACAATACCTGCGTGTGTGCTGTATGTCAGCTGATGGTGGAATGGGGGCTGTTGTTGATCTACTTCTGCAACAAGGCCTTCAGTACATTGTGAAGGCCTGACTCAAGGGAGTGTGCAGGGGCTATATTTGAGTGACAGCTCTGCATATTCAGGTGCTGAATACAGCTGGTGCAGGTATTGCTCTTCTAGAAGCCATTGAGGGCTACTTCCTGGTTGGTCTGTGTGCTCTTTTGCACATTTCTGTTTCTGAGAGTGCTAGCTAGAAAATAAGATCTTAGAGCTGGGTGATGGTGGCGCATCCCTTTAATTCTAGCACTCAGGAGGCAGAGGCAGGTAGATCTCTGTGAGTTCAAGGCCAGGCTGTCCTACAGAGTGAGTTCCAGGACAGCTGGGCTACACAGAGAAACCTGGTCTCAAAAAAACCTAGAAAGAAAAAAAAAAAAAAAAAAGAAAGATCTTAGGTGCAAGCAAGAGATGTCTAGTCACAAGAATGCCAATTATTGGTGTGAGCTTCACTAACTGCACTCCAGCCAAACAGGCCAGTGAGACACACTTGGAGAATCAAACATGCTTTGGTGAACACAAAACAAGAGTATTCCACCTCAAACTCAATCTGTACTTATATTCTCTCAAGGTTGCATGTTGGCAACTTGGGTTGTGTCTACTTTAGTTAACCTCAGTTCTCCATCTGAGTCTGCACCTTGCTCCTAGGTTAAAACATTTGGAGAGTTCTTAAGCAGTTACTACAGTTGAGACTTGATGTTTAGGCACGGTGGGAGTTTAAAACCAAGACCCCCTACCCTTGGCTCTGAGAGTAGATCAGAACAGAACTGGAATAGGGCAGAGATTTCACAGGCCAGCAGTGGGAGGGTGGTCTGTTGTCACTACATGTCTACTTTTCTGCTGTGGTAGAATTTCTGAAAAGTTGCTATTACTGTTACTTTATGAAAGAATACTATTCACAGTTTATAAACTGGACATAATAACACATAGCTGTAATCCCTGCACCAAGGAGGCTAGGGTAGGAGGATGGTGTGAATGTTCAAGGCTAACCTAGACTATATAGTGATACCCTATCTCAAAAACAAAAACAACATGTGAATACAGTCCTTGGTTAACTTGAACACTTGTGGCTTTTTTGTTTGTTTAGAGGTTTAGTTGGTTGTTTTTTTGAGACAGGGTCTCGCTGTATGAACTCCTGGCTGTCCTGGAATTATCTGTGTAGACCATGCTGGCCTCAAACTCACAGAGCTTGTCCTTTCTGCCTCCTGAGTGCTGGGATTAAAGGTGTGCACCATCATACCCAGCATAGGTGGCTTTCTGAAGTACCCCCTCATTGCCTGGCCTTTATCTCAGCACAGACCCAGCTTTAGGAACCTCAAATTCATTTCATCTCAGCCTCATTAGAATGTTGGAAACTGAGGCCTAAATGCCTGGACTGCTTGGGCCCCTGAGCCTCCTGTCACCTTCTCTGAGGCTGATCCTTGGTCCCGCTGGCTTTTCTTTGCAGATCCCGACTGGATTAAGAAGTTGCTGCAGAGCCCTTGCCCTTTCTGTGATTCTCCTGTCTTCTGAGGGTCAGTGAGGCGGCTGGAGGAACATGAACTCGGCTGTAGAAAGTACCTTGGAGCCTGAGGAGCAGGTGTGCTGGAGGAATCCTGGCACAGGACAGTGGAGAGACATTCCTTTGACTGGAGGAGGGGGGTCATCCCTGAGCTCATTTCGACAACACACACACTATCTTCAGGAACTGAAGGATATCTAACTGCAGAGAGTTTGAGTCATTTTGAGGTGAACATTAGCCACCCCCAGCAGCTCCTCACCAGTGAGGACCACTTACTTTTCAAGTGTCTTGCCTAAAGCAGTTTGAGTGGAAACCTGCTCCTTGAGCCGTAATGGGCTCTTGTAGCGAATCTGAGGACCTCACTGTGAGTTAGGTTTCAGCCTTGCTTTGGTCTGGAACTGCCTGTGGCTCCAGAGGACTCGAGTAGGTTGGTACTTGACACTCCCTGTGCCAATACATCGTAAAGTGTCTAAAGCTGTGTGTGGCTAGTGTTTGCTAAGCAGACTCATCTGCCCATTGACTTCTTTCCATGCACATGGAAGACATTTTCTTAAAACTATATTTTTGAAGCCAAGAATAAAATCAATCTTAATGTATCAAATAATCAGGTGACTATTAGAAGTTGATAATTGTCATTTATTTTTATCTCCTGTGTCATCAGATTTCCTGACCCAGCTCCTTAGTATGTCAAAAGAGATTGAGTACCCCTTCCCTCATCAGATTCCTACTTCATACCCAACTGTGTGACCTAGATATTGGTACAGAGAGGCAAAGTATTTTCTTCTTTTAGTATTAAATTGCAGCTTCAGTATTTTTAACATTGACTTATCCAGACATCTCACTGAGTATCTAGGGAAAGTTGATCGAGGGACTTCTGGGGAGAGATGGCAGCGTGGCGTTGGAGGTCCTTGAGCTCTGTGCTGCAAGCATGTGCAGCTCAAGTGGACAAATCTGGGACTTTCCTCTCCGGCCAAAGGTCCTTAGTATTTGGAATACAGGTATTTTCTGTGGGCTTAAAGAGGAGGCACACATTATTGGTTGACCAGACCTGAAAGCATTCTGGAATCACAGTCTTGGGTTTTTAAATTAAGTTTCCTGGGATTGGTGCTAATGAACTGGACTGTAGTGCACAGTTTCTGAAATTGTACATGTTTTTGGAAAGTACAGAACATGAAATGCTTTGCTCCTTCATGATCCTTTATGCTTTTATTTTAACATGCTTTTCCACTTTGATTTTATACCCGTAGTGAAAGACATTCTGTCCTCACTTCAGAAATAATGTCTTGACTTGGGTACCATAGTGAGAGGTAGACCACATGCCATCCTACCACACTTCCTGCCTCGAGAAATAGCTCCACGCCGGGGACAGACCCTAAGAAGCACTGCCAGAAGCGGCTCTGAAATGTCCCATTAAGATTGTTGCCCTGTGCCATGTGTTTAATGAGTTGTTTGCTGGGGTATTTAATGTCCTACTTGAGGTTGTAACAACAGCGTCTATCCAGACCTGGGGGGCAGCAAAGAAAGAGCCCCGACTGACCCAGTTCAGACCATACATGGCTGCAACGGAGCCTGCAACTGTCACTCTTTACCGGAAACATAGCAGGAGTGGAGATGGTATTGAGAGTTGTCCCCAGGCTGTCAACCACACAAGCTGAGGCTCCTTTCTCTTGCTCTTTGGAATCAAGCTCACTAGGTGTTCTCACAGGGAATTTGTGCCAGGAACCATTTAATGTAACTGATTGTTTAAGGCAGTTGCTCTGTTTTGAGAAATTTTAACAATTAGGAGTAATGAAAGAATTTCTAGGGTCTGTGCTTGTGTACAGGAAGAAGCATGGCAACTGGAACTCAGGTTCTCAGAAAGAGGCTCTGAAATCCAGCCACAGCCAATTGTCTCCAGCTAGTAGGGATGCCTTCCTCCCCTCCAACGCCGCCGCCGCCCCCCCCCTCCCCCCCCCCCCCCCAGTCCCACCACACACCAATGATAGTCTTCAGAGCTGGGTGAACAAGAGAATTTGGGATTGATGGCAGCCTCCTGCATAGGACACTTCTGAATTCTTCTCTAAGGGTCGGTATATAGGACCCTGGATGGAGGGACTTTGGAGAAATGGGAGTGACACCAGAGTCTTGTAGTTACCTCTTCTAGCTTGAACTTGCCTGTGCTGCTTGGTGGAAGAATTAAGGTAGCTTTCAGTTGCAGCTGTGGGAGCTGTTTTAGCCTGGGGGGAAGAGTAGCCGTCAGATTGTTGCCCTGCAGTTAGAAGGCTGGAGCAGACTACAGCGACCCCACAAGCTGGAACACTGCTGTGTATCAGGTCTTCTCTTCCTGGGGTTATTTGTTTCTGTTATTTCAGGTAGGAAATGAGCAGTTTGTTCTGGTTGGTGTTCATGCTGAAGTCCTGGTATGTTCATCCCCAGACTTGAAGCTGTCTTTACCTACTACTAGATCTACCAGAAGCTGTCATGGGCACCAGTGAAGTCTGTGGTCAGATGTAACAGTTTCCTGCTCATCCCTCTAGGCTCTAGCAAGTTTTTAAGAACATCTATGTAGAAGTAATAGGCTAGACCTAGCAATAAGCATAGCAAGTTAATTGGATTGGGAAAGTTTTATTTTCTGCTTGTTTGTTTTGTTCTGTTTTTTGAGACAGGGTCTCTCTATGTTATAGCTCTGGCTGACCTGGAACTCCCTTTGTAGACCAGGCTGACCTTGAATTCAAAGATCTGCTTGGCTATATTAGTATCAGATAAGGTGCAAATGGTAGACCACGGCCTTGGTCTGGGAGCCCTCCACCCATGGCAGCAGCTAAATGGCCTGGGTTTGCTGAATGGCTGCAGTTCCTGAAATAGACCAGATTTGGGTTATGGCCATCCCTTCTTGCTTTCCTTTCCCCAAGAGGCAGCTCTCAGCATTAGGATACATTTCAGGGCCAGAAAAATGTATAGTGATAAAATGTCTAAAGGCTAAGCCATGTTGTAGATCTTCCGAGAAGAAAAATGGGCATCTCGTGGTCAAAGGGCTGACTTCGGGCTCCTTGCCACCAGGGTTGCTGTTGATGCTGAACCGAATGGGGTGCATTCCAAGTCAGCATGGACCCCCAGCAGTCAGTCAGATACTCGAGGCTCTTTCACCATAGCACAGGTTGGACTTGAGGTGTCACAGCCAGGCTTTGGCAGCCCCTCATGGTATGTCCTGGTAGAGTGTAGTCTCAGCAGCCGTACCTTCCCCCTTGAGGTATTGGCTGAAAGGACGTCCCTGCAGGGTCTAACGAAGTGGGTTGTCTGGCTAGTTCCTGTGAAGCATCAGTGCCCTCACACACTTCAGACTGTGCCTCAGACTCTCATGTTATTAGACCTTCAACTGCTCTTTCTGGAAGCTGAGTTCTTGAAGTTACATCTGCTTTGTGTCTGCTGCTCAGCCTAAGTGCACGGTAGGTGAAATGTCCTTAAGTGGATTAAGCTACACTCAAGGTGGCCTTGCTTCTGACTACCTACAGACAGAGTAGCTCTGCCTGAGCAGCAGGCAGAAGGCAGTGTTCGTGGATTTTTTTTTTATCTCAAGGCCATGTTTATATCAAGGGGGAGAGACCCTGATGCAGTCAGGGTTCTAGTCATGAATTTATTTAGAACCAAATGGTGTGGTTCACCAACAGGGCTTAAGTATTCATTCATTGTGATTGAACTGAGTAGAAGAAGAGGTGGTATGCATCAGAATTACTCTGTAGGCTCTCAAGCGAAAAATGTGGTCCTGGGTTGAGCAGATCACATCGCAGAGTTCGGAACCTTCTGTTTGCTTTTAAAAGTTCCTTATCTCAAGGCTGAGGTTGTAGCTGGGTGGGTAGAGCACTTGCCTAGCATTCTCAAGGCCTCAAGTACCATCCCCAGCACTGGGGGGAGGAGAGGAGTGTTTACTGTTTACATCCCTGTCATGAAGTTCTGTTGTTTTCATAAAGGAAAATACTCTAAAATAGACTGAGTGAGGCATGGTGGCACACACCTATGTTCTGAGCACTCAGGAAGCTGAGGCAGGAGGATGAAGTAGAAGGCCAGCCTGAGCTGTGTGGAAAGAGCCTGTCTCAGAAAATCAAAACTGGTCAGATTGTGCCGCGGAAGAGGTGGTGGTGACAGTGTTGGGACATTTTGAGCCCAGGTCTACATTTGGCTAACGTGGTAGGGTGGATGCTCATGTTCTCACTGCCTCTGTATGGTACTAATGTAAAATCAAACACAAGTGTCCCGTGAATTGTGTTTTTCCCAAGGCTTTGTTTCACATTTGTATTTGATAGGACATGGATGTGAGCATCACACTTGTTTAAACACATGTCTGCTGTGCTTAGTGGTGTACCCTCTGTTTACCCAATGCTTGTACTAAAGTTTGTGCTTGGCTTTGAATTGTATGTTTACACCTGACTGTTTTTAAATAAAGAGAAAATTTTACGGTATGCAAAGGGGATTTTTTTTTTTTAATTCTTACTATCTAATCAATTTTAACTTTCAAGGTTTTAGCTAAAAACTAAGAATAACAACATGTTGCCCAGAATAACTGCCAACCCAGACAAGCCAGCCACTTGTTCCCCCAGCATGTATAGCCAGGGCTATTAGCCTATATGCTCCTCCAGAGCCGGGCCTGTCTCCGTTCCTGGAGCTGGAGAGCTGATGAGTGGGGCTCCCGCTCCTTCACTGTCCCTCCATGGTCAGCTCCACAGAGCCACTAAGACAGGAGAAGGCAAGGTTTACAAGACCATGCCACATCTTAGCCCTGTTTCTGATCTCATATCTAAGGCTAAGGCCTCAGTGCTCAGGAAAAGGCTGACACTGGGGAGATAAGGAAAAACTGGAAATTTGGGGGTGCCCATGTGGGTATCCAGTCCCACTGATAGCCCTGGTGGCAGGCCCTCGTGTTTCCTGCCAGGTAGCTGGCTGGCTGCTTACCACACAAATGAAAGCCCCCTTCTCTTCGAGTGTTCTGCTTTGGGGCCCCACAGCTGCCCTAGTGATCCTAGTATGTAAGGTGTGTTGTGGAGTGCTGTAGGCCTCAGCAGCTCTGTAGTCAGGAACAAGCTCATACTGAGTTCTTCTGTATGCAGAGCCACTACTATTCCCTCAACCGCTCGTATTTGTATGTGGTGTGTCTATTTTCTGGGATTTGCATAGTTTACAGCAAAGCAGAGTGAGACACCTCTAAATCCAGTCCCATCTGTCAGGGTACCAGACTCCCACAGAGGAGAAAGGAAGAAGTCAGAGACTGGCCACCAGCGACTTCCTTGGTGGCCATTCAGCACTTTAGAGGCAGCTATAGGCTGCTTTCTGTTGCTGCAGTAAAAACCATGACCAAAGCAACCTGGAGAGGAAAGGCTTGCTTTAGCTTGCAGGTACAGGCTGTAGTCCATCATCGAAGGAAGCAAGAGCTTAAGGCGAAACCCACGTACTGGTTTGGTCAGCTACCTTTCTTACAGCCCAGGCTCACCTGCCTAGGGATGATACCGCTCACGCTGGGCTTGGGCCCTCCTCAGCAATTAGCAATCAAGAACATGCTCAACAGACGTTATCTATAAACCAATCCAATGGAGGCAACTTTCCTCCCCCCCCCCCCCAAGACAAGGCTTTCTCTGTGTAGCCCTGGCTGTCCTGGAACTCTCTCTGTAGCCCAGGCTGGCCTTGTACTGAGATCCACCTGCGTCTGCCTCCTGAGTGCCAGGATTATAGGCGAGTGCCATTACCCAGCAGAGGCAACTTTTCAGTTTGAGATTCCTTCTTCCCAGATATGTCAAGTTGACAACCATGATTAGCCACCACAGTAGCTTATTCCAGGAAAAACTTAGGGAATGTAAGGGAAATTAATCTATTTACCAATAGGTTAAAGCATCGATGCTTTTTTTTAAAAGGTGTGGTGCTGAGGATTGAGCCACTCGGCCTCACACATGCCTGGCCAGCAATCTCTGAGCAACATCCCATGCCCCAGATCCCAGGTGGTTTTTTAATAAATTTACTGTCTACATGTGATTGGGAAGGGGATGTACCACAAGTGTAGAGGTCAAAGGACAACTTGGTTCCCCCGCCTTTTTGTTGGTTCTAGGGGTTGAACTTCAGGTTGTCAGGCTCGTGTGTAGTGTGGCAAGGGCTTTTATCCACTGATCGTCATGTTAGCCTAGACCCCCTGACTGCTAACAATGCCAGTTAAATAGTACTTGTCCAGGAAAGTGACACTGGGAACATGCTCTTGGTGAAGCACCAAGTAGTGGATGTCCCCTGTGCTGGGTTGTGGTTCCACCCATCATTAGCCACAGACTTACCTGGAGGACTTGTACAGGTCTGGGAGGAGCCTGACAGCCAGCATGCATTCTTTGGTAGCCATCCCTCTGCTTACCTGGCCTCCTTTTTAAAAACTGCCCAGTGATAAGCTCAGACCCCTGTCTGTGTTCTGTGGAGCCTCTGCTTGTGTGCCTGGCCTGCTGGTCTGTGCAGCTGCTGGGAGTATCAGCCTTGGCACAGCTGTCCCACCCTCTCAGGAGAGGAGTTTGGGCTGAGTTCCTTAGGGATATAGCACTGCGGCCACTGCACTGGAGCCCTCTCACAGCACGGTTCAGTTAACCTTCAAAGGGAGGAAGGGAGCCTTCCCATGGGGGAACAGTGCTCTCCTTTCCCGGCTGGCTTCCTCACTTGGATTCCCTTCCAAATTAACTGTCCACATCCTAACCACCTGCATCCAGGGATATGCCAAGGCGGAGTGAAGGCTTAACCAGAAGCCACTGACACCATCAGTAGCCTCAGAAGAGGATTGGGATTTCCTCACCAGGCAGCAGCAGGTCCCCCAAAAACCTGTGTGAGTCCTGGGAGCTGCAGTCACAGCCAAGGTTTTCCAGACCCTTCAGACCTGAGGAGTGAGGGTGCTGAGATCCAGCTGGGTGCTGTTGCAAACACCCAATTCCATGTTCTAGCAGACATGGCTCCCCTTTCAGGATGGAGAGTGCCTGCCATCACTGGACATCTCTTCTGAGGCTCCGCTCCCCTGCCCCCCAGGTGAAAAACTCAGTTCCTTTTTAGTCTCAGGGAGTAGAGTGTAGCTTGTTGGTACTTGCTCAGCAAGCATAAGGCCTTGGGTTCAATCTCAAGCATTGCCAACAAGAAAACAAAATGTGCTTTCAGTCCCAGCTGGGGGGTGGGGGGGGGACAGGCTGGGTCCGAGGATCAGATCCTAGGGCAGCCACTGACACAGACACCAGTGCCCTTCATTGCCACGCTGAGGGAGGGGCCCAGATGCTCCTCTGCCAGAGAGACGCAGACAACCAGCAGCCATCTCCTCCAGAGAGAACAGAGAACCTCGGCAAAAGCCAGGGCTGGGCATGGGGGTCAGGGAGAGGCCCGTGGTAGCTGTGTTCCAGCCCAGGACTGTGGTGATACATTGTGTACCCTAATAAACTTGTCTGAGGATCAGAGGACAGAGCCGCCACTAGATTAGACATAGAGGTCAGGCAGTGGTGGCACACACCCTTATTCCTAGATCCGTCTGGATCTCTGTGAGTTCAAGGCCACACTGGGCTACATGAGATGGATCCAGTCTAGGAGAGAAACAGAGCCAGGCAGTGGAGGCATACACCTTTAATCCCAGCACTTGGGATCTCATGCCTTTGCTTGGGAAGCACACACACCTTTAATCCCAGGAAGTAATATAGCAGGGCAGAGAAAGGTATATAAGGCATGAGGAAACAGGAACTCACTCTCTTTCGGCTGAGGATTTCGTAGACATAAGAACTAGTGGCAGCTGTTCGGCTTCCCTGATCTTTCAGCTTTCACCCTGCTGTCCAGCTCTGGGTTTTTTATAAAAAGACCATCTGAGATTCGAACAACACAGGATTGACAGTAACAATGAGACAAGGATGGGATTCCCTTGTCCCTCATGATACGCTTCTGGAATAGCGGAGACCAGGCGATGGCCCTCAATGAGAAAGTGACCAGTAGTTCTCAGGAGGTTAAGTGCTACGCCATCTGGCCAGACCGATAGACCCTGGTGTCCTTAGGAGTGAGGTACAGAGGTGGACCATGAGGGCATTATTTGATTTTAAACATAATGGGGAGACCAAGGGCTTAAAAGCACATTATGCTTATCTCCCAGTCTGGAGCTGGCCAAGCAGAGTTGGCTGGCTGGGCTACTGAGCCCCAGGGATCCGCCCCAGTGCTGGGATTACAGGCATAGGCCACTGCACCTCGCTTTTTCTAAGATGGGTTCTGGAGAGAAAACTCAGACCCTTGGATTTGCAAGGAAAGCATTTTACCAGCTGAGCTATCTCAGCACAACTATTAGGGCTTTCAAGACAGAACCAATAGAATGGATATATCTATAATAAATATATGTATAAATATAATAGTAAATATATAAGAATCCTCTCTTAATATATATTTAATACACATTAAATTATATTTATACTATATCTAATAAATGTTATATACTTATGTATTATATTTATATATTATGTATAAAATATATTATATAATTAACATCACTATATTATATGATTATATTACACATATAACATGTAATATGTATATTATACATAGTAATGTGTAAGTACATTTATACATATATGCACATATACATACATACACATACAATATATCATACATATACACAATATATCACATATATTATGTATATTATATGAATTACATTTATATGCTTATATTAATATGTATAATATATACTTATTATATTTGTTTATAATATTTATTAGATTGATTTACATGAAATGGCCAGAGTAGTCCCACAATGGCTGACTCACACTGGAAAGGGAGCCAGTAGTTGCTCATTCCACAAGGCTGACTGCCCCAGCAGTCCCAATCTGACAGTGAAGGCTTAGAGGATTCCCGGTGAGCTGATGGTCTTTAGTCTACGTGAGAAGCCTGAAGAATCTGGTTCTGACATCAGTGAAGGAAATGCAGCAGCAGCTGCAGCAGGTTCAGGACTCTGGTTATGAAATTGTCAGTATGGCAGACAAAATGGGTATGGCAGAAGGCACATGGCTGGAGGCAGGAGGCCTTGGTTCCTTCCCTCTCTGGCTCTTACCCTCACTGGGAGGAAGGAAGCAGATGCCTTCCCACAGCCTGTGCTTCTTTTTTCCACCCAAAGTTGCTTCTTGTTCAGATGCTGACCACTCCTCCACACAGCCTAGGTCTCCAGGGAGGCTAAGCTCTCCCCCTGCCTTGGATGATCAGCACAGAAACCTAGAAAGAAAGATTCAGACCCAAGCCTGGGAACAGGGCTTAAGGTGCTGCAGGGAACTGATGTCCATACCTCCCAGGAGTGGACAGTGATTCCCACCAGCCACTGGTTCTGGTTTTGTTGTTTTGTTTTTCGAGACAAAGTTTCTCCGTGTAGCTCTGGCTATCCTGGAATTCACTCTGTAGACCAGGCTGGCCTCGAACTCACATAGATTCTGCCTGCATCTGCCTCCAGGGTGCTGGAATTAAAGGCTGGCCCCAACCTCTACCTGACTGTTTGTTTTTGAGACAGGGTCTCACTTGGTAGCTCAGACTGACCTTGAATATATTATCCTCCAGCTTCAACCTCCCCAAGGTTGGGATTATAGGTGTCTATTATCATGCCCAGTGCCTATCACTGTAATGAGAAAAACAGCAGCTTTCCTGGATATTTTCACTGGCTAGAAGTATGTTCTCTAGCTGTGAGGAAAAGCAGGATGTGTAGCTACTGCAAGCCGCAGGAAAATATAATGGAACCCAGCTACTGTCACAAAAGCTACTACTTGGAAAAGTCAAGGACTTTTCTGAAGGTCAGGCCATGGCTTAAGAAGTCTTGGTGATATTTCAGCTTATATATATATATATGTTGGTTCCTACAACGATTTTCTTGTATGCTATGTACCTCCAAGAACTCCTAGCAATGTATTTATCTAAAATACCTATCAAGAATCCAAGGCCAAACTATCTCCTGAACTAAGGTAACACCCTTATGGAAACAACGCTGGTCTCCTAGGTCAGGGGGATAGCTTTATTTCTTGTGTAATTCAAGCTGAGACCCTCCTTTCTTATACAGTTTTACTAACATTATAGACTCCTAATTTCTTACCTAACCACTTCTAGGAATGTAGATTGAGCACACAAATTCCCCGTTTCTGATATACTAACCGATCATTAGTTCTCAGTTGACCTCCTCCTTTACCACTCCCCTTTTGGGTTGTAAAAGAAAGCCTGACAGTCACTGCCTGAGGAAAATTCTTACCTGCCTTTATGACCCTGTAAGAATTCAAACCTGGTGACCTTACTCTGCGAGAGGATTGCTATAGCTTGGGTTTATAGCTGGATTCCTGAGAGACTTGGGGGAGAACTGAGAGAATAAGGAGACTGAGAGGAGGCGAGAGAGAGGAAAAAAGAGAACGGAAGAACTAGATGGGTAAGAACTGGAGAGGAACAGACTAGATGGGAGAACTAAATTGAAGGGCTAAAAGTGAGCACTAGAGGAACAAGATGGAAGATGAAGAAGAGCCAGATGTGGAAGAGCCAGATGGGGAAGAACAAGATGAGAAAGAAGGAGATGGGAGAGGAGATGAGGTGGGAAAGAACTAGATTGATGAGAACCTAAATGGGGCAGAACTGAGATGAGAAGATTAAGATAGAACTTAGAGGGGACAGCAGATAAATGCAGAGAGAAATCAGGCAAGAAAGGAGCTAGGCATGAGAGCAGAATAGACGCTTGTAGAGAAAACTGGCACAGAATAATAAAGTGTATGGACTAAGGAGTTCTGTGTACATAGATTCATTTCCTATCATCAAAGATTAAATTATCAGCTGGTTGTAGATTCTTCCTGGACCCTGGGGGGGGGACTATAGAGGGGCTAGACCCCCCTATAGTCCACGATATGTAGCTGTTAACTTAGCCACTCAAGCAAACTGAAGATTCTCATGGCATGGAGGAAAAGACCTTGAAAGTAGACAGATGGCACAGGGCTGGGGAGATGGTTTAGCACAGAGTGCTTGCCATCCGTAACAAGATCTCCATCACCTGAAATGTCAGAAATGCCAGGTAGTCATGCCCTGCCTATAATCTCAACACAAGGGAGCAAACTGGCAAGCTAGATTTGTGCAAGTCACTGAGCCCTAGGTTCAGCAGGAGACCCTGCCTTGGTATAGAAGATGGACAGCAACTGAGGAACACACCCACCTCTGGTCTATATGCACAAATACAGACATGTAAATGCACCTACACACAAAATATTAAAAACATATAAGCAATACACTCACAAAATTGTGCCCATCCATCCATCCATCCATCCATCCATCCATCCATCCATCTATCCACTTACCCACACACTCACCACTCATCCTTCTATCTACCCACACACACACATCCATTCATCCCCCCACCTACCCATCTACCCATACATCCATTCATCTACCCACCCATTCATCATCCTTCACCCACCCATCCATTTATCAAACTATTCATCTTTCACTAACCCACCCACCCACTCATCCATCCATCCATCCATCCATCCATCCATCCATCCATCCATCTATCCATCTATCCATCCATCTATCCATCCATCCATCCATCCACTCATCCTCCCCTGCAACTGAAATTCCAGGGATTTACCTGTGGTCACCATGATGATGATCATTGAAGGTTTGGTCAGGGGGAGGATGGGCATTTTCCTTCCTGTGTGTTCTATCACAGTATTTTTACTTACTTTTTTTTTAGAAGCAAGGAACATATTTCAATAATGAAAGATATCTATCATAATGTTTTTAAAAAATGGAAGTTAATTCTGTAGTCAACTATATGGCTTTTTTTTTATGCCCCCGAACCTCTTTAATGTGCCTTAAAACTCAACATCTAAGGCATCTTTGCCTTCCATGGGATCTCACAGGAGTGTGGCTGCATCTAAATTGCCTCCTTTTCCCTCCTCCCCTGGGAAAACCGCTACACTAGCCATAATCCTCCCAAGTCTCAGGAACTTTGACTGACAGCCCTAGGTAAAAAGAAGTAAGCCCGATGAGAAGATGCAACTATTTAATGGGACCTATGGGTGAGATGGTTCTCGGGGGGCCATCAGAGATGAGATTTTTTTCTCTCTGTCTCTTTTACTATCTCTCTATAAAAAGTGCCGGTCACATGAGCACAGCAACTTTGTCCTTTTTCTTCTACTATCTACCTAGTGCTGGGGACATGGCTCAACAAGCATTTGCTGGACTGGAGATGTGTCTCATTTGGCAGAGTGCATGTGTCTGAATGCTTGGCCTATAGGGAGTGGCACTGTTAGGAGGCGTGGCCTTGTTGGAGGAAGTGTGTCACTGTGGGGGCGGGCTTTGAGGTCTCATATGCTCAAGCTATACCCAGTATGGGACACTGGTCTCTTTTGCTGTCTGTGGATCCAGATGTAGAACTCTCAGCTCCTTCTCCAGCACCATGTCTGCCTGCATGCTGCCATGCTTCTTGCCATGATGATAATGGACTAAACCTCTGAAGTGTAGCCAGCCCCAGTGAAATGCTTTCCTTTCTAAGAGTTGCCATGGTCATGGTGCAACAGAAACCCTAACTAAGACACATAGCATGCAGGAAGCCCTGGGTTCTATCTCCAAAGCTAAGGAAACCGGATGTGGTGATACATACCTGTAATCCCAGCTCTCAGGAGGGAGGAACAGGCAGGAGAATCAGAAGTTCAGAGTCAGCCTTGTCTGCACAAGGAGTTCAAGACCAGTCTGAACTACACGAGTCTGTGGTGATTTGAACTGGTATGGCCCCTACAGACTCGTGTGAATGCTTGGCCCACAGGGAGTGGCACTGTTAGGAGGCGTGGCCTTGTTGGAAGTATGTCACTGTGGGGGTAGGCTTTAAGGTCTCATATGCTCAAGCTACACCAGTGTGGCTCACAGTCTCCTTGTGCTGTCTACAGATCCAGATGTAGAACTCTCAGCTCCTTCTCCAGCATTGTAGCCATAGTAACCTTAGGACAGTCTTACTATGAAGCCTGGTTGGTCTGGAGCTCACTATGTAGACAAAATACCCATACAAAAAAAGACAGCGTTTTGGCCAGCGTGTTGGTTTGGATTGTGACACACACTTTTTGTGGAAAGGAAGTGTCCTGCCGTCACTTTTACTTTATTAATGTGTTTCTTTATGTGACACCGAGAATATTCTTTTCTAACACCCTGCAGGGAGCCCTGGCAAGCTGGACATGTGCTGAAATGAGTGTGTAGTGTCAAATAAGCTTCAAGGTGGGCACTGCAGGGGACCTTGGTGGGGAGACCCTGGTGGAGATTCGGGAGGTGGTGCTCAGGGTCCGACAGCCTAGGGAAATGGAGCTGAGGCACTCAGCAGAGAGGGAGGCACAGAAGGCAGGTCATGCTCCTAGCTGGGGCAGGCCCAGGGGCAAGCTCTGCTAAATGGGCTTTGAGCTGTGCTAAGCCAGAAGGGCCTTTGGGCATCGGTCCCAGGGTCTCAGAGCTTCCCAGAGCCCTAAGTGCTAGACTCTGAGGTCAGCCTGGTTCCGGGAATCCTGGATTTAAGGTCAGTCTTGGAGACAGGTGACCTTAGGTAAGGGAGTTACCTTCTTGCATCTGCATGTGGGACACCTAAGGACCTGCCTAACTGGGACCATCCTGAAGGATGAGGTGATGGAAGGAGATGTGAAAGGAACTCCAGTCACACCATCAAATGCAGCTCTCTCTGTCCAGGCCCCTCCTGTGGGGCCTGCAGGCTATACAGAGGACAGGGGATGACTGGTGCCTCGGCCTCACAACACCTCCCAGCCCTCCTCCCACCCCCCCACCCCCACCTCCACACACACTGTGTATAGAGCAGCTGCCAGCCTCGAAAGGCTGTTTAAATTCAAATGTGTAAAAGCTAAATAAAACTTAAAACACACCTCTCCCATGGCACAACCATATTACAGGTGCCTCAGGAGCCTCCTGTGGCCAGAGGCTGCCAACATGGACAGTGCAGATAGAAGCAGTGTCCCTCATTCCAGAGAGTTCTACTGGGTGCCATGTTTTTCCTTTTGAGACAAGAGTTTGCTGCAGTACAGAATGACCTTTGAACCATGTAACCAGAGGAGACTGGCCTTGAACTCCTGATCCTCTTGTCTCTCTCCCAGGTGCTGGGTGCCATTGCATTTAGCTCAGCGCTGAAGCTCTAAAGCAGAACTCACATGTGTCCTCACTGGGTTGAGCGCTCTGCCGATCACCCCACTGGATCCTTTGGGTTACTGAGAGGCGCCTGTGGTTATCACTCCACCTCTGCTAGCGAGGGACAGAGAGGCTGTGAAGAGTGAGTTTAACTCTGTGGTGGTTAAACTTGGTTGTCAACTTGACTGGACCTGGGATCAGCAAAGAGCTGGGGATTAGCTGAGGAGGGCGGCCCTCCCCTAGAGTGGGAAACACCTCGTGTGTGAGGGAAAACCAGGCCTGCTTTGCCTGCCTGCCTTCATTTCTTGCTTATGGGTGCATCTGCCCTGTTGCTACAGCTCCTACCATGCTCTACTGATATCAGAACCGAGTCTTATTGACCTTCCAGTGTGGACTAAAGACCAGTGGCTCTCCAGGAATCCTCCCTGCCTCCAGCACCAGACTGAAACATCTAGATTACCTAGCCCTGTGGACTAAGCAGCTGTGAGGTTCTCAGACTCTCCAGCATGCAGATGGCCACTGTCAGCCCAGCTGGTGTCACATAAGCCAATCACTAAATGCCTTTTGTAATATAGATCCATGTTATTGGTTCCATTCTGCTATAGAACATGACCAGTGCACCCACCCAGTTACGCACAGTGGGGTGCTGCTGCTGCTGCTGCTGCTTGAGGTGGGCTTCATCCACACCTGACTTTAGAGGGAGACCTGGCATCCAGCATGCCACTGTGCCCCCTCCATGGGCATCCTCTGCCCTGTGTTCTCAGACTCCATAAGAAGGCTACCTGAGGTTGTGCCTAGCATCTTTATTGGCTGGGGGGGAGTGAGGGGGTGGTGGTGTTGGTGGTGGTGTGGGGGTGGTGGTGGTGGGGGTGGTGGTGGTGGTGGTGGTGGTGGTGGTGGCAGTCTGCTGAAGGTTGTGGGCGAGGGATTCTAGTGTCTCCAGGGCTCGCTCATGGCTCTGCACGTTATCAGGTCACTTTCTTGGGCAGAGGATTAATGATCCCGCTCTCTATGTACTCGAAGACTGTGTATGGGTCCTGGTCCCCATTGATGGTGATGGCTCGCTCGTAGTACTGCTCCAGGTCCCCAGAGTTCCTGAAGAACAGGTCCGTTCGGAGCCTGATGTAATCCTCTGAGTCCTTGGGGTTCTGCAGGAGACGAGCCTGGACCTCAACGGTGGGAGGGGGCTTGTACAAGAGATGGAACCTACAAGGGAAGCAGACGACAAGGGGGCCTCAGTCCTCTTGTCCACCATGCTTCAGTGCCCTTGCCCTGTCGCCATTACCACCAGGCACAAATGCCAGCCATGCGCCGGCTGGGTACACCCTAGACTGGTCTCAGGAAGAGCCAGTTTCCCCTTTGACCTCAGAACTCAGGAGGCCCAGGCAGGCAGATCTCTACAAGTTCCAGGCCAGCCAGAGCTATGGAGTGAGACCCCACCTGTAAATAGAACAAACAACGAACAACCCAGGTTCTTTTCTTCTTTCCTTTTCCCACCTTGGCAAGCCCCCTCCTCCTCCCTGTCACATGTGTGCAGGTGCTGGAGGTCAGAGGAGAGTTGGATTCCCTGGAACTAGAAATCCAGGTGGTTGTCGGCTCCCTTTTGTGGGTGCTGGGACCCAAGCTCAAGTCCTCTGGAAAAGCACCATGCACTCATCTTTGCAGCCCCTGGCTTTTGTTTTGTTTTGGGGGGACAGGGTTTATTCATCAGGGTTCCCTAGAAAAACAGAACTGACACATATTAGAATGGCTTACAGGCTGTGCTTCAGCTGTCTACCAACAAAAGGTCCAAGAATCCAGTAGTTGTTCAGTCCACGAGACTGGATGTCTCAGCTGGTCTTCAGTATATGCCAGAATTCCAAAGAAGTAGACTCTAATGCCAGTGGAGGAATGGACTTGCCAGAGAGAGTAAGAGCAAGCAGGCAAAGAGAGCAAGCTTCCTTCTTCCATGTCCTTTATATAGGCTGCCAGCAGAAGGTGTGGCCCAGATGAAAGGTGGATCTTCCTCACCTCAAAAGATCTAGATTAAAAGTGGGTCTTCCCACTTCAAATGTTTTAATTAAGAAAAAAAATCTCTCACGGGTGTGCCCAGACTCTTGGGTTTATAGTTCATTCTAGATGTAGTCAAGTTGACAACCAAGAACAGCCATCACAAGTCCAACTTGACACACAATCATATCTCCTTATGTCTCCTAATTTATCTCCTAATTTTCAAGTGAAAAAAAAATAACCAGGTCATAATAACACCTAACTATAATTATCCCATGTAAAAATCAGAAATGTAGTATATATTCAGCCACAACATAATTACACCTAACATGATATAACGGTCCCTCATACAACCACAAACAAATCATAAGTTTTAGAATACATAGCAATGCCCCTTGAGGGACATTCTTTTGGTATCTCAAAACTTAAATATGATAACCACTGATATTCTCTTGATTGATAGTATATCACACGATAAGGAAATCAAAGAAAGAAAGTGCAAATATCTATACAAACATACTCTTTTTGTTTGTTTGTTTTATTCTTTCAAGACAGGATTTCTCTGTGTAGCCCTAGCTGTCCTGGATCTCACTTTGTAGACCAGGTAGGCCTTGAACTCACATAGATCCACCTGCCTCTGCCTCCCAAGTGCTGGAATTAAAGGTGTGCACCACCACCACCTGGCTAGCACAAACACACTCTTTACAAAATATGACAGAAACACTCATGTCAATTATAATCCTTGGTCTGCAACTGGCCACATGACCTTAACTGGTATTTATAACCACGTTCCTCTACTACCCATTCTGTACCCTCAGCAAGCACTTCAGCAGGTCTTGACTCTTTTCCTGGAGTGATCCATACCTTCACTCCTGAGGGGTCTGTGCCCTTTGCCATCCTGCCTGGATTAGGCTGTTCTAGTTTGACTTTAACCATTGACTTTAATCACAGGACATGGTAGCACCAAAAGACGCCCTAAAGGATCTCCTGCACTCCAGACATAGTCCTTCTTCCCTCCATTGTGGAGAACAATCCAATTTCCCCATGGTGATCTGGATCAGTCATACCTCCTAACACTGTTACTCCTTTCTTAGGCTGTTGGGTTAAAGGCATCAGAAACCCAGAGTGACCAGGGGGCAGTCCAAGCTTCTAGTTCAATAGAACGTTCGTTGTGGCTCCTGGCAGGAGCACTCCCCTCTCTGGAACCAAAACTTCGAGGCCACATGAACAGGAAGCAAAAACTTTCCTAGTGGGTCATTAGAGGTGATAGTGAGTAGAACTATTTCCTTTTCCAGCCCTTGATTCCTGGACCCCTAGATCCTGGCTATGGGAGAAACTGCACCATATACTGGATGATGATTCAGAGTATATACTGCCTTCTGGAGAATCCTGCCCCAGCCCTCCAGGCTGCTGCCACCTAATTGGTACTGTAACTGTGTCTTCAAAAGGCCATTCCATCTTTTTACCAGGCCAGCTGCTTCAGAATGGTGGGGAACATGGTAAGACCAGTGGGTTCCATGATCGTGGGTCCACTGTTGTACTTCTCTGGCTGTGGAATGAGTTCCTGCTCAGAAGCAATACTGTGTGGAATACCATGACAGTGGGTAAGACATTCTGTAAGTCCATGGATGGTGGTTTTGGCAGAAGCATTATGTATAGGAAAGGCAGCTCCATAAGCAGAATAAGTATCTACTCCAGTAAGGACAAAGCATTGTCCTTTCCACGGAGGAAGTGGTCCAGTAGAGCCATCCTACCACCAGGTTGCTGGCTGGTCACCCCAGGAATGATGTCATATCTGTGGCTCAGTGCTGGTCTCTGCTGTTGGCAGATCTGGCACTCAGCAGAAGCTGTAGCCAGGTCAGCCTTGGTGAGTGGAAGTCCATGTTGTTGAGCCTATGCATAACCCCCATCTCTTCCACCATGGCCACTTTGTTCATGGGCCCATTGGGCAATGACAGGGATGGCCAGGGAAAGAGGCTGACTGTTCTCAGAATGGGTCATCCTATCTACTTGATTACTGAACTCCTCAGATGATGTCACCTTTTGATAAGTATTCACATGGGACACAAGTATCTTCACATCCTTTGCCCATTTGGAGAGATCTATCCACAACTTCTTCCCTAGATGTCTTTCTCACCAATTTTCCAATCATGCTCTTTCCAAGTCCCTGACAATCCAGCCAATTCATTGGCCATAGCCCATGAATCAATGAACAATCATACATCTGGCCATTTCTCCTTCCAAACAAAGTATATGACAATATGTACTGTGCAAAGTTCTGCCCACTGTGAAGATTTCCCTTCACCAGTGTCTTTCAGGATTGTCCCAGACAGGGGTTGTAATGCTACAGCTATCCACTTCTGAGTGGTGCCTGCATAATGTGCAGAATCATCAGTAAACCAGGCCCTAGTCTTCTCTTCCTCACCCCATGAGACTACAGGTGCATGCTTGGCAGCAGACGGCATTGTAGTGGGAGTAGAAACCATGGGCATCTGGGCAACTTCTTCATGTAACTTGCTTGTGCCTTCAGGCCCTGCTCGGGCCCAGTCACATACATACATACCACTTCCATTTGATAATGCATTGTGGCTGTGCACATCCTACTTTATGACTTGGTGGGTCGGATAACACCCAGCTCATGATGAGCATCTCAGGTAGCATGGTAACTTGGTGGCCCATTGTCAAATGTTCAGTTTCCACTAAGACCCACTAGCAGGCCAAAGGTTGTCTTTTAAAGGGAACAGTTGTTTGCAGACAATGGCAGACTTGCTCCATAATCCCAAAGGTTTCTTCTATGGTTCACAGAAGAGCTTGCCAAAGGGGCTTGCCGAACAGCATCCCTATCTGTCACTGACACCTCAAGTACCATCAGGTCTGCTGAATCGTAATGTTCAAGTGGTAGAACAGCCAAATGGTCAGCATGCTGGACCTGTTGAAGAGCCTTCTCCTGTTCCAGACCCCACTCCTGAAACCGAAGTCGGTATTTGTCAGGGATCTCCGAGGGACAGAACTGATAGGATGAACATAGATGTGGGACTTGTTAGAGTGGCTCACAGGCTGTGGTCCAGCTAGCCCAACAGTGCCTGGCTACAAATGGAAGGTCCAGGAATCCAGTAGTGGTTCTGTCCCTGGGAATGGATGTCTCAGCTGGTCTTCAGTATATGCCAGAATTCCAAAGAAGTAGACTCTAATGCCAGTGGAGGAGTGGACTTGCCAGAGAGAGCAAGAACAAGCAGGCAAAGAGAGCAAGCTTCCTTCTTCCATGTCCTTTATATAGGCTGCCAGCAGAAGGTGTGGCCCAGATGAAAGGTGGATCTTCTCTAAAGATCTGGATTAGAAGGGGGTCTTCTGCTGGGCAGTGGTGGCCCACACCTTAATCCCAGCACTTGGGAGGCAGGGGCAGGTAGATCTCTGAGTTCAAGGCCAGCCTGGCCTACAGAGCGAGTTCCAGGACAGCCAGGGCTACACAGAGAAACTGTCTCAAAAACAACAACAACAACAATAAAAACAAAAAAGAAAGAGAGAGAGAGAGAGAGAGAGCGAGAGAGCGAGGGAGCGAGGGAGGGAGGGAGGAAAACCCATCACAGGTGTACCCAGCCACTTGGGTTTCAGTTAATTCCAGATGTAGTCAAGTTGACAACCAAAGAATAGACATCACACAAGATTTCCTCTATGTAGTCCTGGCTGTCCTGGAACTCTCTAAGTAGACCGGGCTAGCCTAAAAGCCAGAGATCCACCTGCCTCTTCCTCCCAAGTGCTGGGATTAAAGGCATATACCACCACAAAGGGTTTTGTTTTGTTTTGTTTTTAGTGTGTGTGTGTGTGTGTGTGTGTGTGTGTGTGTGTGTGTGTGTGTGTGTGTTCCAGTGACTGAACTCAGGTCCTCGCGCTTTCAAGGCAAGCACTTTACCATCTGAGATCTCCCCGGCTTCATCTGTTCTTTTTTCATCCTTCCAAACACTATTTGTTTTAAAGTATTAACAGCCTGCCCATCTGGTGCAGCCATTTCTGAAGTGGGAGTCCAGCTGGGTCTGGGAATACAGTGGCCAGAAACTTAATCAGTGTGTTGCTTCAGGGCCTGGTATGTTCCTTCCCTCACTCTTGCAGACAGGGAGCCAAAAGACATGCCCAGAACTCATAAAACCACCCTGTTTCTAGCCTCCATCTGTAGTAGCCAGCACTGTCCTGAAGCAGGTCCACAAAGGCCTTGAGCACCTTAGTGGAGAGGTGGCTATACAGGAGGCCTGGCCACCAACAGCCCTCTATGACCAGCCACCAGTAAGCCCTGACCAACCTTTCTCCTGAGACAGGGTCAGTCCTTCTCAGCGTCATTCGCTCCAGGATGGAATCCAATGGCACGTTCAGGAAGAACACCCTGCAGAGAGACACCACAGCAGCCATGTTTGTTACTGTCTGGACCTGGGAAAGCTTTGACAGCCGGGGCCTGCTAATCCTGGGGAGACTACTCCTCCCTTTCCCTGCTGACAGTGGAGATGTCAAAGCTGACCTGTCAACATGACTTCCGGGTACATAGCAAACCCACCTAGAGCCCAGAGCCTAGAGCCCCACCCTCCTCCTCTATTAAACTTACTCTCTAGGCCAATAATACCCCAATGCCAGATACTAGGGTGACCAGAGACTGCCCAGAGCCTTCCAGAATCATCCATTGGCCACTCTGGAGCCTACACTGCTGTGTACACTCCTACCCACAGAAACCACAACCAAGTTCCTCGGCCACCCTGTCTCCTTCCCCTGCTTCCTCCTGCCCTTGAAGTCTCCCTGTGTGGCCTTGTGGGACATTGGGCTCTCTGCCGTCACTCTTTTACTTCCAAAAACTACATCTTGCTACAGTCAAGACAAGAACAGTCACCATGGTCACCAGTGGGAACCCCAGGCCAGACTTTTGTCACCATAGCGCCAAGGTTGGCATTACTCCCCACATGTGTGCATGTGTATGTGTGTCTCAGGGAGCAGAAGGTCTGCCCCAGCTCCATGAGGCAGCCAACTATGGCTGTTCAGACCCTGCCTGGACTCTCCCTGCTCCATTCCTCTTGGCTGGGAGATACCTTTTCCTTCTGGCTCTTTCGTGCCTGGGGCGTGGCTGTGGCCAGGGCTGTGAAGAGGCTAGGCTGAGCTCAGGGCTCCCCCTGGGTGCAGGGGCTGGAGCAGGGATGCAGACCCAAGCCAAGCCAGGCAGGTGCAAGGCAGCTCCAGCCCTTCTACGGGAGCTTCATCTACAGACTCACCCAGAGGGCCTCCGGAAGAGGCAGCTTGCCCAGAGCCACTGGAGAGCGGCCAGAGACACTCGGGCTAAGCATTGCCTGAGGCTCATACCTCAGTGTTTGACTGACACAATTATGTAAATCTCTTCTTTTGCTTAGGTTGGCTTCCTCAGGGTTCCTTCTAACACTTACCCAGAGTTATTCTTAAAAAAAAAAAAAAAAAAAAAAAAGGCGGGCAGTGGTGGCGTACACCTTTAATCCCAGCACTTGGGAGGCAGAGGCAGGCGGATCTCTGTGAGTTTGAGGCTAGCCTGATCTACAAAGTGAGTTCCAGGGAAAGGCGCAAAGCTACACAGAGAAACCCTGTCTCGGGAAAAACAAAAAACAAAAAACAAAAAGCAGGCCGGGCGGTGGTGGCGCACGCCTTTAATCCCAGCACTCGGGAGGCAGAGCCAGGCGGATCTCTGTGAGTTCGAGGCCAGCCTGGGCTACCAAGTGAGTTCCAGGAAAGGCGCAAAGCTACACAGAGAAACCCTGTCTCGAAAAACCAAAAAAAAAAATAAAAAAAAGCAAACTTTTGTTTATTCATTTTCTTTGGGGGGTTGTGGGAGGGGGGCATGTATCACAATGTGTATTAGAGGTCAAAGAACAACTATGGGGGACCCTGTAGGCACTATGGGAGAGGCAAGAAATGAAACTCAGTTCAGCTCAACTTAATTAGCCATCACTGGTTCAAACTTCTGGAGTCTGACACCAGATGGTTTATTTTAGCTGTATTTAAGCACAGCACAATTTTGGGGAAAAGTTTTCTGATGACAGTTAACTCTTTCCCATGGATACAACAAAGCTTAAAACATGTTAACATTGAAACACGTGTGTGTGTGTGTGTGTGTGTGTGTGTGTGTGTGTGTGTGTGTGTGTGT
>CABHPR010155526.1:16089-26176 GCA_902168415.1 Peromyscus melanophrys | reverse complement strand
AGAGAGAGAGAGAGAGAGAGAGAGAGAGAGAGAGAGAGAGAGAGAGATGCACACAAGTATACATGCACATGAACAAATTAAAAGTCTGCATGATCAACCACCCTGCACTCTGGCTCCTACATGTCCCCAGCTATGGGGAGGCCTGGACAGTGCCGCATCTTACCCTGTCACAGACTTATCATCAGTGCCTCATCCTGCTTGAGGGCAAAGCAGCATGATAGTAAGAAGCCATAGTTCACTCACGGTAGGGTGAGGATGATGCTAGAGTTGAGCGGTAGTGGAGCGAATCCCAGGCTTAGTATTTGGGCTGACTTGGAATAAACCCCATGTCTTGGGCTTTTGCTAAGTGTGTTTTAATAGAGCCTGCCACCTGGGGACTGACCCCATCCCTTTTCTCCACCCTCCCCCTCCCTGCACCTCATAGCAGGGGTCAGCCTTTGTTCCCCAATCACACTGTGCTGTCAAATTAAGCAACTGGTACTATCTAGGACAGTCTTGGCAGCCAGCAGGATGTCTGGTGATGTGCACAGGGCCTCTCCTGGACTAGGTGGCACAAATCCAGTGGCCACGGGTACGAAGAACCCAGACAGCAGCCACTTCAATTGCAAACTAAAGCAGCAATGTTAACTTGGTTTTCAATAGCCACTTGGGGTCTCTGCTTAAATGTTGCCACAATTGGTGGTCAAGCTGGGTTTAACATATTCTGGCTTAAAAATTAAACCAAACTATCATTTATCAGGTACACTGTCTTAGATTTTTTGAAGATGCTACCTATGTCATTCTGTAAGACAAATGGTATTCCCATCGCATAGATGGGGAAACTGAGGCCTGAAAGAGTTCAAACATCTTGACTCAGAATTGCTTCTGAGTATATTAGCTGCACAAGAGCAAAATTATGTGATCCTGTAGAATGTTGTCCTCAGAGAAGAACAGCCATTGATTAGGATATGGCCTGTTGATGTTCCCTCATAGAAGGAGGGGTAAGGAGGGTCATTAGACCGTCACCTGAGATGCCAGCCACTCTCCTGCCACCCAGCTATATGTGATCTCAGGGGATGCTAGCAAATACAGTGTGTGGAGGTTGACTGGAGTAGGGGAGTTCCACCTAGGCAGTGACAGAGACATCGGCACCCATGCTGGGGTGGACTGATGAGGTCACCCCTAATCCTGTAAGTAGTCCCTCACTTACACTCTGTAGGAAAACCCAATATACTTGTCAGTTTGCCAATCGAAGCTTGAGTGGAATGCCGAGTTTGAGGCCAGCCTAGGTTACAGTGTGAGACTCTCAAAATATAAAAACAAAACCTGAAAAATATTGAAAGCTGGCCGGGCGGCGGTGGTGGCGGCGGTGGCGGTGGCGCACGCCTTTAATCCCAGCACTCCGGAGGCAGAGGCAGGTGGATCTCTGTGAGTTCGAGGCCAGCCTGGTCTCCAAAGTGAGTTCCAGGAAAGGAGCAAAGCTACACAGAGAAATCCTGTCTCGAAAACAAAACAAAACAAAACAAAACAAAACAAAAAAAACCAAAAAAAAAAAATTGAAAGCTGTGTAATGGCATAGATTATAATAGTCTGATTTTGCTTGACAAGGAAAGTAAACCTGGACAGATGTGCAGGTGCCCAGGGGATCAGAACAAGTGGGGGTGGGGGCGGGATAGGAAAGAGGACAACCAAGAGGCCGCCTACCTTATACAGGTCTATTTGCTGTATTTACAATGCGACTTTGCTGCTGTTTCTACAGTTAGGAAAAACATTAGCCATAAAATCCTCAGAGAAAGATGTCTGTTGTTGTAATGGGGTGTGGGGAGTGGAAACCACCTGCTGGATAAATGCTCTGCCACTCCGAGCTGCACCCTGAGCCTGAAGAGATTATTTTGTTGTAACACGAATCTCTAAATGGTTTTATTAATAAAAAACCCAGAGCCAGATAATGGGGTGAAAGTTGAAAGATCAGAGAAACAGAACAAGCCACAGCCAACCTCACCTCGCCAACTCCTCAGTCGATCCTGTTTTCACGAATCCTCAGACTGAAAGCCTGTGAGTCCTCACCCCTGAGGGTCTCAGCTGAACTGCTTTAGTTCCTGTCTCCTCACGCCTTATATACCGTTCTCCACCCAGCCATGTCACTTCCTGGGATTAAAGGCGTGTGTGCTTCCCAAGCAGAGCCATGAGATCTCAAGTGCTGGGATTAAAGGCATGTGCCACCACTGCCTGACCCTTTTTCCCAGTGTGACCTTGAACTCACAGAGATACAGACGGATCTCTGCCTCCCAAGTGATAGGATTAAAGGTCTGTGCCACCACTGCCTGACCTCTATTTCTAATCTAGTGGCTGGCTCTGTCCTCTGATCCCCAGGCAAGTTTATTAGGGTACACGATATATCACAACATTTTGTATTTATTCTCTTAAAATACTTATTTTTAGTTCATGTGAATGAGTATTTTGCTTGCATGGATGTATGTGCATTATGTGAGTGCCATGCCCATGGAGGCTAGAAGAGGAGAGGTCCCCTGGAACTGGAGTTACAGATGGTTGGGAGCCACTATGCAGGTGCTGGGGACAAAACTCAGGTCTTCTACAAGAGCAGCCAGTGTTCTAAACTGCTGAACCACCTCCCTAGGCCCTAAAGGTAATCTTTTAAAAAGGAAAAGTACCAGTTTTAGATAACAAGAACAGCACACACAGCGGGGGTGGCACCTGTGACTGGGCCAGACTCTCTCCTTGCTGCAGAATTGAAATGCTCTGGCTTTGCTTTTGCTGAGGACCAAACCTAATACCTCAAGCATGCTACACAGTGCTTTACCCTCAGAGACAGAACTAAGGCATACAGGGCCTCTGTCTCCTAGAAAACCCCCTGATATGGTGCCAGTGTCCTTCTGCCACAGAAGTAGACAGACAGAGAACAAGGACATATAGCTGCTAGACTCTAAGGACAGACAGAGGCAGGATGGGTCTGAGCCAAGTGCCAGGTGTAAGGGGGCTGGTGAGAAAGTGAGAACAGCTCAGTATAGCTCAATGCCTCAAGGATGGGAAAAATCAACCACTGTTATTCATCCATTCAACAAACACCTCCCCAGTACCTCCCCAGAGAATCTGTGCTGTGGATATTACTCTGAATAATAAAATGCTGATTGGCCAGTAGCCAGGCAGGAAGTATAGGTGGGACAAGGAGAGAGAATTCTGGGAATAGGAAGGCTGAGGCAGAGAGAGATGCTGCCAGCCGTCGCCATGACAAGCAAGATGTAAGATACCAGTAAACCACAAGCCACGTGGCAACTTATAGATTAATAGAAATGGGTTGATTTAAGATATAAGAACAGCTAGCAAGAAGCCTGCCATGGCCATACAGTTTATAAGAAATATAAGTCTCTGTGTTTACTTGGTTGCGTCTGAGCAGCTGTGGGTCTGGCAGGTGAGAGAGATTTGTCCTGACCGTGGGCCAAGCAGGACTGGGGAAAACTCTAGCTACAAATCTCCTCAGGCCAGCCATGCTCAGGCCGCTCACCATGGCTGCTTCCAGACAGACATTAGACACCATCTGGGAACCTGGAGTAGATCCCATGATTTGGGGGTGGTACCATCCTGGGACAGGTGGTCCTGGGTTGTGTAAGAAAGTAGGATGAGCAAGCCATAGAGAACAAGCCAGTAAACAGTGTTCCTCCACGGCACCGATTTAAGTTCCTGCCTCTCGGTTCCTGCCCTGAATTCCTGCTTTGGCATTCCTTGGTAATAGTCTAGAACTGTAAGCCAAATGAACACTTTCCTCTCCAAGGAAAAAATTAAAGGTAAAATAAAATGCAATGTGTTTTCACTAGAATTAAAAAAAAGGAGGATTAAAATACACTTTTTCATGGCACCTTCTAAATGGTCGGCCTTGTCAAAATGAAGCTGAGTATCTCCTTTCCAGCCACAGGCTGTCAGAAACTCATGGGAAACACAAACTTCGTGCTTTCTAGAAGTGTATGGCCACAGAAGTAGCTGCTGATGAAGAGTGGAGGGTTATGTGGTCCGAATAAGTGGCGGGAACAACAAACAAGGCTTTCCCACGGGGCAAGGCATCTTCACCCACGGCAGAGCGCGCCTGCTGTGAGTCAGGCACTCCTGTTACAGACCAAGGAGCACTGGAGAGAGGACGTGCCTGTCGTTTTGTGGATGGCAACCTGAGTGCCCTCAGCTTGGTTATTGCTGGAGGGAGGAGCAGGATGCTCCTGGACTGACGTATACTACTGTGCCTCAGCAGCTGCAGCCCAGGAGAGCCCCAGAATCAAGATGTCTGCTGTTGTCAGAAAGCCTTAGAGAGGGCAAGAGGCCCTGGACCAAGACTCGGCGTCTTGTTCCTCCACTGTCCTGCAACACAAATGTCAACGAATTGAAGAAACAGCACACTAAGAAAAATAAGGAGGCTGCCAAATATGCTAAACTTTTGCCCAAAACAAGGAAGCCAAAGAAAAACACCAGGAACAGATTGCCAAGAGATGTAGGCTGTCCTCCCTGAGAGCCACTTCTAAGTCCAGTCAAAAACAGTAACAAAGAAATGATCAGACCTTGAAAACAAAGAAGATTAAGATGTGTGATGGGGGAGGGGTAGCTCAGTGGTAGGGTGTTTGTCTAACAAGCCAGCTTTCCCAGGTCAAATCCCTGGTACAGGCAGGCCACGTTCAGGCCAGTTAGTGTCCAGTGGGAGTGGTGAGACAGACACTGTACCCGGTTCTGTGAAGGCAGGATGCAGATGGCAGAGCTGTCCCCACTCTATTGGTGAGACAGTTGCTGTTACTGGGGAATAAAGAGTCTCAGGCTGTTGGGCCGCCAGTGCAGTGTCTTTGAAGGGGCTTAGCTGTGTTAGCACACCTCCTCTCACTTTCTCTCCAGCATGTCTGGTCATCATCTACAGTTTTGTTCTTTTATTTTGCCCTTAGACACAGTCTCACATAGTCCAGGCTGACCTTGATCTGGCCATGTAGGCCAGGCTGACCTTGAATTCCTGATCCTCTGGTTTCTATCTCCCTGATGCTAAGGCTACAGGTGTGTGTCACCATGTCAGGCGTCATCAATTTACAAAGCTTTAAAATTATGCTGTGTGTGTGTGTGTGTGTGTGTGTGTGTGTGTGTGTGTGTGTGTGCGCGCGCGCGCGCGAGCCATACCATGTGGTGCAGAGGTCAGCAGATAACTTGTGGACGCCTGTTCTCTCCTCCTACTATGTGTGTCCTGAGGATCAAACTCAAGGAGTCAGACTAAGCGGCAAGGGCCTCCATGCTCGGAACCATCTCACCAGCCCTCATCATTTATTTTTTAACTAAGATGAAATCCACAGGATGTAAAATAAGTCACTTTACAAGTGCAAGTTAGTGGCAGCCAGTATGTTCATCATGCCACACGCCCACTCTCTCCACTGCCACAGATGCCCTGCCTTCTGCCTGTGAATCTAGAACATTCCACGTGTATGATGTCCCATGGTGTGTACTTTTGTAGCATCTCCTTTCATGTGGCACGATGTACTTGTCATTTTTACTCTGTAGTCTGCTGAATCAACTCTGTGATTGGCCCCAGGAAGCTCAGAAGGAGGGGCCCAAGGCCACCAGGCCAATCAAAAGAAGAATGACCTTCCTGCTAGGTCCCCTGATCCAGCTCTGACATTCTTGGTCTTGCTTTGGATGGCCTCCTAATAACCCACCCTTGTGTGGCAGCCTGGCTCAGCCCAGGTGTCAGCCAGGTGCCTTTCTGGCTTTCCTGGTCCTCACTTCACACTCCTGGTCACAGGCCTCTCTGCTGGTCCTGGCTCCTCACAGGCCAGCTCTTAGCCTAGGATGTCCCTGTCCTGAGTTACCACAGGGCCACCTCTAGGACTCTGCTGAGATGACACTCTGTCCCTGAGTCCACACTTCTCACTTTGTCTCTCTGGAGATGGGGACACGTGGTTCTTGTGTACTATCTGCCCCTGCAGGGGCAGAATGCACCTTCATTGCCCCTGCTTTGTTGGGCAGAGCCTGGGACAGGGCCTGACATACAGTAGCTCCGCCACAAATGTCCACCAACTAAAGTGTGTCAGCTCGAGAATCTCATCTGCAGGATCAGGAGGCAGTGGACAGACCCCAGCCACAGAGGGCTGACACAGAGGGCCAATGTCGCTGCAGAAGGCAATCAGAACAGCATCCATGGGGGCTCGGCATGGCATCTGCGTCCGCCTCTTTTCATTTCCTCCAAGACAGACCTCCTCGGCCTTCCTGTCCCCAAACTATTGACTCGTATTTATCAGAGTTCCCACAGTGTTGAGAGACAATCAGAGCCTGCATGAGAGTCCCTGGTGGGCTAGGCCTTGCGGCCCCTCCCTGTGTCACCTGACCTCTCCTCCTCAGGCTCTGCGCATAGCCTGGACAGGCCTGCTCTCTCTCTTTGCCTCCATGAATGCTATTCAGCATGCAAGGGGCAGAGCTCTGCAAGAGACACAGTCTGAGCTTTGCCAGCACTAATCCGAGCTGGAGAGACATCTCAGTCAGTAAAACGTTTGTCCTTTTGGAAATCCCGAGTTATCACAGTAGGAGCATCAGTAGCAGCTGCATTCTCACTCCCGCAACCAGAGAACCCCAGGAGCCTCGAACTCCACAGTCATTTGGCCGGTGAGCACCTCCCATTCTCAAGGATTTTCCAAGCAGAGAGGTTTTTTGTTTTTTGCCAGTGGGGTTTTTTATTTCATTGTTTGGTTTTTGGGTTTTTGTTGTTTTGTTTTCTTTTTCCTCAAATGGACCCCTTTACAGAGGCTGAGAGTTACCTCTGTGCACATTCCCCCCAGTCCCTTTGAGTTCTGACTTCTTTTCTTTTCTTCCCTTTCTGAGGAGACAGAGAAACAACTGCTCAGTCTCATATACAAGATTAACCCCAGGAGGGAACCACTCAGGCTTTAAACTTGCCCAGTGGTTCTCAACCTACCTAAGGCTGCGACCCTTTAATACAGTTCCTCATGTTGTGGTGATCCCCAACCATAAAATTATTTCGTTGCTACTTCATAACTGTAATTTTGCTACTGTTATGAATTGCAATGTAAATGTCTGATATGCAGGACATCGATATGCAACCCCTTCAAAGGGGTCTGGACCCACAGGTTGAGAACTGCTGGACTAAGCAGCTTCCAGGGCAGAAGATGAGATCTGTAAACTTCCATGGCACCTAGGGTAGGAGGCTGCTGGGGGGCTCAGCTCACCATCAGCTGACTTTGGGTGCAGGGCCAGTGGGGGGGGGGGCGGAGAAAGGCTTCTGCAGCTTCCCAAACCACTCATTAAGCAATCATGTTGCTCACTTTAAAACTTACTGTTCATGGTAACCAAATTCTTTGAAACCTTGCCCTGTCTTATGGCTCATAAACCAGTGTCATATGGATCAGTGGCCAGGGATCCCCTCTCCAAAGCATAAGTCAAACCTGAGCTGCCCTCTCACCCCCCAAAGGCCAACAACCCTGCTGACATGATTCCGATTCTTTCTCAGCTGGCTGTGGTGGTTCACAGCCATGATCCTAGAACTCAGGAAGCCGAGGCAGGAGAATCACAAATTCCAGGCCAGCCCCAATGGACTACACAGCAAGATCCTGTTCTTGACAGAATCTTTCTGTTCTTGACATCCTACTGGCCACATGAGTTGGTGGATGGTCCCCTACTTCAGAGCTCAAAATGGGCTTTGGTAATTTACCTCCTACCACAGGTGCACATTACGGACCCCACTTTGCAGAAAAGGAGAGTGACCCCCCCCCCAAAGTCATGTGGTCAGTATGTTTAAATAAACAGGATTTGAACCTGTGCTACACCAAGTCTGCAGGGCTTTCCCCATCCACACAGCAACTCCACCCAACCCCAGGTACCACAGGACAGTGGTTTGGGGCATATTCTCTACCCTGGACAGCTCCTCCCCGACACCATAGTACACATGCGGCCTGCTGAGCTGAAGTCGCCCCTAGCTGCCCTCTGGGCTCAGGCTTTGCAATGCTTCGTCGATGCTGTTGAATGTGGATGCCTTCTGGCAAGCTGCGCCTGCCACTAAGTAGCACAAGGTGCAGGGCGATGCCCACACGCAGCAGCGCAACCCTCCATGCATGTGCCTTTCAAATTAACATCCACATACCCATAATATGGCTCACTCAAGATCATTACCAAGCCCACATAGACAACTCCTTGGATTGGTGTCTGGAGAGTTCTGCCTGGCTGATTTTCTCTGTCTCTAACCACTTTAAAACTAACTGTTTCCCCAAGCCACCCCCCCAACCCCCAGATCATTATGATCTGAAGTGTTTATTAGCCTCTCTATCATGATCAAGATTTTATGAGCACTCTATTCAAACTGTGAATTAAATACATAATTCCGGACCCATCATGTTCCAGTTCAGTGCTGTGTTTGTCTCTATTATGCCACAGTGGTTGCCGTGGGCACCCGGCAGATGACAACTGAACATGTTTGACCAGGGGCAGCTAAAGTGACTGACATTTCAATCCAGGGCAGCCACAGGGGTTAGGGCCATTAACGGGAAAGATCTCCACAGCGTGGGATGATGGTGGAGGGGCTGGGAGCTAAGGAAGGGCTTCCGCTGGCTCTGCCTCCTCCTACATAAGACTCTTCACCCACCTAGCATGTTTCAGGAGAGAAGGCTGCCCTCTTATAGCTGAGGAAGTGGGATGATGAGGTAAAAAGACTTCCCATTCTTTTGACAGCAGTACCGGCTCTCCGATGGAGACATCGGGGCTCCCCCTGGGGTCTACTGGCTAATCCTGTTCTCCATGGACGATTGCTACAGCCCATTACTGTCTGTGTACACTGCTTCCTTCGCGCCCTCTGCGGCTCCACACAGCATGCACTATTGATCCCACACTGGAGATGAAGAAACTGAGGCTCCATGGTGAAGGAAGCCAGGGAGATGGGGCTGGTTATGTCCTCGACCTTGGCCTTTCCTATCCCTTCTTCTGTCAGGCCACGATCTCTCCTCCCTGTGAGCTTCTTGCTCATCCTCGGGGTCCAGCAGCTCCAGAAGTCTGCCCTGCCACCAGCTCACACGCACTGGCCTAGAGTGCAAGTTGGTCTGTGTGTCCTGGGCACTCAGAAGAACTCTGATGAGGGCTGCTCTAGAACACAGCATGCGGTCGCTGAGCATCTGTTTACTGACATGAATTCAGACTCGGCTGCCTGACTCCAGGACTGTTCTCCAAAAGAATTCACAGTCTTGGCATGTCCAAACCCCCTTCTTTGTCCCCCTCCCCCACCCCACAGGACAGCAATAGAAACCGAGCAAAGAGCACAGCTGACCAGATTCAAGGGACCCATGCCCACCATGAGTTAGCTCTGCCTTATGCCCATCCCCCACAGATGACTGATGCCCATCAGCTCCCACCTTCTCAAGGTGGCGGTGCACATCTCCGCAAACAGGGCCTTTTTTCATGACCGACCCTAGTATTTCCCAGCCAGTCTTGTGTTGCTTGGGGCTGGCCACTCAAAATGCTAGAAGTGGAAATAATTGTTACTAGTTAAATATTCTACATATACATTAAAAAGTAACCACGGGGGCCAGAGAGATGGCTCTGTGGGTAAAGCACCTGCTGCGCAAGCATGAGGCCCTGAGTTCGGATCCCTGGCAGCCATGTAAAAGTAGCTTACATAATAACTCCGGTGCTTGGGAGGCAGAGACAGGCAGATCTCTGGAGCTTGCTGGTCAGCCAGTCTGGCTGAAATGGCCAGCTCCAGCTTCAGTGAGATTCTGTCTCAAAACGGAGGTGGAGAGGACTACAGGGATGGCTCAGTGGTTAAGATCACTTGCTGATCATGCAGAGGACCCAGGTTCAGTTCCCAGCACCCACATAGTGGCTCACAACTATGTCTAACTCCAGTTCTAGGGGATACAACACCCTCTTCTGGCCTCCACAGGCAGTGCACACACATGGGGCACAGATATACATGCAGATAAAACATTCATTAAAATAACTTTTAAAATTTAAAGGTGGAAAGCAATAGAGAAAGATACCCAACCTTGATGTCTGGCCTCCATATTTGAACCACAGGGAAGGGTGAGTATACACACACACACACACACACACACACACACACACACACACACACACA
>CABHPR010155526.1:0-16079 GCA_902168415.1 Peromyscus melanophrys | reverse complement strand
ACACACACACACACACACACACACACACACACACACACACACACACAGCAACTGCTGTGGGTGTGCAGGCATTCTAAAAGAAAACACTTAGACACATAGACACATTTAAAACCCATCACTGCTCCTAGGGAACAATTAAGCTTCCTAGAGTCTAAGTTTCATGCTGTCAGACATTTCTACAGCCCGAGCCTGGGGGTGGGAATTCAACTGAGCTGAACGAACCACTAACCTAGGGAGGGCCGCAAACTGCCAGGCCCAGGCCATCGCTCACACTGCTATTTAAATGTTCCTGAGTCTTGCAGCCTGGTGTCCCTAAACATGCAGGCAGCCTTTGGCTCTTGGATGTTCAGCCATTTCTGGAGCACATGCCGCCTTTGGTTGTGTGGTTCTTTGTCCTCACAGCACATCAGGAGCTCTCTGCATGGGGTGGAACCCATGCATGACACAATTTGGTAATTCCACTTCCAGATATTCAGAGGTAGTTTCGGAGCACACAGCCACTCATACGGGACACTGACTGTAGCACTGCTTGCAAAGTAAAAGGAAGAATGCAGTACAAATACTGTCCGACAGGGACCTGGCCAGACTCATTCACAGGACACAACACTGTGGTACTGCAAAGAAAGGTGACCGACCTATGGATGCTTTATGTCAACATAAGACAAATGTATAGATTTGTATTTATGCAGAAGAATTTTCTAGAACACTCTAGAAATTATTAATAGAGGTTACTTCTGGGGAAGAGAGTAGAGGTCTGGGATGAGAGGAAAACAGTATTTCCCCACTTGAAAATTTGCACAGGCTTGATGTGGTGGCACACTTAGAATCCTAGTACTTGGGAAGTAGAGGCAGGAGGATCAAGGGTACAAGGTCATCTGCATCTATGCTGTAAGTTCAAGACCAGCCTGAGCTAAGTGAAGGCCCTGAATCATCAAACAAAAACAAGAACTGTTACATGTTTATGACTTTATAATTATGTGTGTGTGTGTGTGTGTGTGTGTGTGTGTGTGTGTGTGTGTGTGTGTGTGTGTGTGTTGGAGAGTGCATGTGAGGATGCCATGGTACATGTATAGAAGTCAGTGGATAAGTTGTGGAAGTCAGTTCTCTTCTTCTACCATGTAGGTCCCAGAGATTGAACACAGGTCATCAGGCTTGGTGGCAAGCAGCTTTACCTGTTGAATCATTTTGCTGGTCCTGGGAAGGTTAATTGTGATTGTCAACCTAATAGGGTTTAGAATCACCATGGAGCTGGGCGGTGGTGGCACACGCCTTTAATCACAGCACTCAGGAGGCAGAGGCAGGCAGATCTTTGTGAGTTCGAGGCCAGCCTGGTCTACAGAGCGAGATCCAGGAAAGGCACAAAGCTACACAGAGAAACCCTGTCTCGAAAACAAAACAAACAAACAATCACCATGGAAACAAACCTCAGGATGCATCTTTTGTGTGTAAAGAGGTTTAACTGAATAGAAAGCCCTTTCCTAATTGTGGGTGGCACCATTCCATGGAGTCCTTGAGTGACTAGGAACAAGAAAGTGAGCCGAATGCCAGCATTCATCTCTCTCTGCTTCCTGAGTGTGGGTACAATGTGACCAGCTGCCTCAGGCTCCTGCTGCTGTCTCTTCAAACTACATGAGCTCAAATCACCATTTCTCCCTGAAACTGCTTTTCTGGCTATTTTGCCACAGCAGAAGAAAAGTAATGAATACCCACGCCTTTGGCCAGATAGCAGTTCTCAGACAGTGGGACGGACTAGCTTCTTCTCTGAAGCCTGTTTTAGGATGCCCACTCTATTCCAAGATCACAGTCCATTCCCCCTGTGTTCTAACAACTCTATACTCCTTTTTCTTTCCAATTTAGGTTTACGAATGACTTGGGAAGACATCCACTCTGTACAGATACTTGTCTAATTCAGCTTTTACCCATATGAATACCCGACTGCTCTGGCCTCATTCATTGGGAAACTCATCTTTTCGCACTGGTCTGTGCTTCTCACTCTGTCCATATCAAGGAGTACTCACGGGTGTGGGCTGCTTCTGGCCTCTGTACTCCATCACATTGACTAGAGCATTTATTCTAGTGCTGGCACCTACTGTCTCAAATCAGCCTTGGTGTTTGTAGGGCAAGCCCTCCCATCTTGCCTTTCTTCTGGAATGTTCTCGATGATTTGCTTTTCTACATAAACCACAGAATGAGCTCAAAAACTTATACTACCATCACCACCATCACCAGGGTTTCACCCGCAGCCCTGGCTGGCTTGGAACTCAGAGATTCACCTGCCTCTACCTCCTGAATGAGGATTAAAGGTGTGTATCATTGCATCCAGAATCTTTTAGACTATTTATTATTGTGTGCATATGGTATGGGGGCATACGTGTGGAGGTCAGGGCACAATTTTGTGGAGTCAGTTTTCTCCTTCCACCTTTGCATGGGTTCTGGGGACTGAAATAAAATCATCAAGCTGCAGGGTAAGTCCTCGCTGAGCCATCTCACCAGCCCTCCCCATTCAAATAGTATCTTTGTAGTAAATGGAGAAGTCCATAAGATACTTTGGGTCTCATGTATAGAAGGCTATCCTCCAACTCTGTATATAGCTTAGGGTGGCCTTGGACTCCTGATCCTCCTGCCCCCACTTCCAAGTGATTAGGACTATAGGCATGTAGCTTCACACTCAATTTTATGCAGCACTGGGGATTGAACCTGGCTTCATGAGTAGGCAAGCTCTCTACCAACTGAGCCACATCCTCAGCCCTGTCATAGACTCTTTGGGGTTTTCTTAATGTAAACAAACATAATTCTACAGACAGGGGCTTCAGGTTCTTGTATTCCATATCATTTATTCTTCTTATTGATGCTTCACTATTATGGTAGTGTACCGTAGAAATGGTAGAAATGGAAATCATCTCAAACTTGATTTTAAAACATATGCTTTGAACATTTCCCTAATGAGGACTGTTTGGTATATGTTGTGCTTTGAATGAAAATGGTCCCCAAATGCTCATAGAGGGTGACATTATTGGAGGTGTGGCCTTGTTGGAAGAAGTGTGTCACTGGGGGCATGCTTTGAGGTTTCAGATGCTCAAGCCAGGCCCAGTGTCTCTCTCTTCCTGCTGTCTGCTGATCTGGATGCAAAACTCTCAGCTACCCCTCTAGCACCATATCTACCTGCATGCTGCCATGCTTCCCGACCTGATGAAAATGGACTAAACCTCTGAACTGTAAGTCAGCCCCCAATTAAATGTTTTCCTTTATAAGAGTTGCAGAGGTCATGTGTCTCTTCACAGCAATACAAAGACAGTACAGTTTGGGAAAATATTCTAAAGCAGGTTAAGAATTCCTTTCCATTTATAGCCAGTGATGTTTTGCATTTAATATTACCAAATGTTTTATTTCCATCTTTTAAATAGCCATGTTTTTTTCCTTTAACTTATTATTCTGTAAATCTATCTGTCTGTCTGCCTGCCTGCCCTCTCATATGGCCCTGCCTGCCTGGCCTTGAACCTATCATCCTCCTCCCTCAGCCTCCTGAGAAAGGAACATAAGGATGTACTGCCCTGACAGACTTACTATGGTGAGTTCAAGTCTAACTTTTCTGATGCCTGAACTGCCCTTGAATGTCTTTTTATGTGATTGGATTGAATTGGCTAATATTTCGTTCAGGAGCTGTCGAGTCTATTTATGAATCACATTGAATTTCAGTGTCTTGTATCTTTTCGACCACATTTTACCCTTGGGTTTTACAGTAAGTTTCTATTAATCTTGCTAAATGTATTGTGGTGTGTTTCTTCGGCCTCTATCTTCTAGAAAGAGTTTATTCATGGAAAGATGACTGATACTGTAGATGTCTTAGTATATTTCCCTTATAAAAATTATATGGGCCTGGTGTTTGAGGGAGAGGAAATTTGTGTTTAATTTATTCTGTAGTTATAAGTAGTTATAATTGGATGGACTGAGGAGGTTGCTCATGGTACAGAGCATCATAAGGGCCTAAGTTCAATCCCCAGTTTCGATTTTCTATATCTTCTTATGTGAATATTTGTAAGATCTTTTTCCTAAAAATATGTCCTTTTTGCTAATCTTTCCAAATTGACTGTGCTAAGTTATCGGTAACATTTTACTTATCATTTTAATCACTTCTATAAGGATTGTGTAACGATTTCTATTGTATTATAAACTTGTTTATCCTTTTATTTTCCTACTGACCAATCTGGCTAGAAATTTCCCAGCCTTATTAATTCTGTTGAAGAGCTGACCTCTGGCCTCTGGGAGTCGAGACTTTTCTCTGCTCATTCCTGCACCTTCTTTTGTTTGTTGGTTTGTTTTTTGAGACAGGACTTCTCTGTGTAATGGTTCTGGCTGTCCTAGAACTCACTCTGTAGACCAGGCTGGCCTCAAGCTTGCAGACATCCCCCTGCATCTGCCTCCTGAGTGCTGGGATTAAAGGCGTGTGCCGCCACCACCTGGCTTATTGCAATTTCTTGATGGTCTTTGGATTTACTGCTTTCCTACCTTAATTTAGAAGTTTAAAATCATTAATTTTCAATTGTTCCTTTAAGGTTTCTTTTTCAACAAATACTCAGCCTTTCAACTAAAGATTTATTTATTTGTATTTTTTTTTTTTTGAGATAGAGTTTCTCTGTGTAGCTTTGTGCCTTTCCTGGACGGTGGTGGCGCACGCCTTTAATCCCAAGCGAGTTCCAGGAAAGGTACCAAAACTACACAGAGAAACCCTGTCTCGAAAAACCAAAAAAAAAAAAAAAAAAAAAGGAACCCGCTTTGTAGACCAGGCTGACCTCAAACTCACAGAGATCCATCTGCCTCTGCCTCCCGAGTGCTGGGATTAAAGGCGCGCCGCCGCCGCCGCTGCCGCCGCCGCCGCCGCCACCACCACCCGGCAATTTGTATTATTTTTAATTATATGCCTCTGTGTATGTTTATGTGGGTTTATATGTACCACATGCATGCAAGTGCCTGAGGAGGCCAGAAGAGGGCGTCAGATCCCTTGGAATTGAAGTTATAGATGGTTGTGAGGCATCATGTGGGTGCTGGGTGGATTGAGCCCAAATCCTCTTTAAGAACAGTGAGTGCTCATAACCACTGAGCCAGCTCTCCAGCCCCGACCCTTTTCAATTAAAAGAACATTAGCTTTTGAGTTGGCACAGCAATCCCATTTCTGTGAATTCTTCCTAAGAAGCCTAAATCAAATCCAAATATAACAATGGTGGCTACATCAACATCTATCATGAGAAAAAGCTAAAAACAACTGAGCCCTCTGCCAACAGAGGGCGTTCGGATGCCCTGTAAACATGTGTGACAGTGTAAGACTTCCTGGTGCCTAGGGGGTTATATAGGCTCCAGGTACAGATTGTGTTACAATAGTTTGTAGATGAGGGATGGAGCTGGACCACAAGTACCAGTGACTCTATTTGTTAAAAGCTACTGTCTTTCAACTCACCAGGAAGCCACTGGGTCTTTGCCCAGCCATCTGCTTTGGTTGGTTTTCATTACTCATTCACCAAACAGTGACCAGGACAGGGTCCCTAAGGCCAGGGGCAAGGCCAGGCGAGCTGAGGGAAGAAGGACAGTGGAAGGTAGAAATCCATGGTGGCCAACCTCCTGGGAGGAGGCATCAAAATCACAAAACAGCAGGGTCCTGCTTGCTGCTCCCTGGCCCATGCTTTCGAGCTCCAGGCCCCCCGTAAGTCTTTAGGAATCTTGAAACTTATTTATTTTAGGATCTCTCAAGATTATTCACACTGTGAACATCTCGCTGACAAACATGAGCAGCCAGGCTGACTTACTTGGTGCTGACTCCACACACAGGGAAATGGGCTAGGCAGCCGAGCGACCCTCTGGGGAAGCTCCCTGGGCAGGGGCTACAGGTGGCGCTGGATCCCCAGCCTGGCTCACACAGAAGCACAGTAAACGAAGGTCAGGGAACAGCCAGGGGGTGCAAGCAAGCCAGAAGGGCCCAGCAAGAGTGGGAACACTTTTCCAGAATAATTCCTGCAGGCACCCATGAGCTTGCCTCTAGCCTGGCAGGGGCTGTCAGGCCTGAGAACCAGCAGCAAGCCCCCACCACCCCATTCCTCCTTTTTCAAGAAGCCTAGCCTTGCACTGACTGCCGCATGCCATTCCAGCCTGTAACCAGATCGCTGTTAATTAATAAAGCTGTCAGCGGACAGTCCTCTCCGGTCATTAGGAGCCTTTCAGAAACACAATCCTGCCGTCATCACCCACCCGACCCTCCGCTTATGGTGCAATTAACTTAATGCTATGCAAATGAGAGGCCCTTCTCATCATTAGCTTATAGCTAATCGCATAATTGGGCCTTCAATGGGGTAATTAGACACGATCTCCTCCATTAGTCTTACAAGGCTAATTATTGTTGAGGGAGGGAGAGCGGCCCTCCCAGAGCTTCCTGCCCAGTGCCACATCTGGCACAAAGCTAAAACAACCAATGGAGAATCCACCAGGTAAAATGAAATCCAGTACACCCAAGATCCACAGCCGTGACCCACCATACGGCTGGGCAGGGAAGCAAACAAGGGCTGGGAAGGCCTGGTGGGTAGCTCTGCCCCTCACGTGTAGAATATGACATTTAACAGCAAAGGCAAAACAACTCAGACCACTGCCAGGCTCCCAGCTGGGGAGGAGGCTCGCCCCAAATCAACAACAGTAGTAGCACGGGGGACTGGCTCAGTCCCTCTGAGCCTCCATCTCTTCTTCAGTGTCATGAGGAGGGTGAACCAGCTGCCGCCTGGGCACTTCTGGGTGTGGCTTTTCTGATATGAGTCATGGAATGAGAAAAGCCAGCCCAGTGTCCTGGGCTTGCGGTGACAAAGTGGCGGGAATGGGCGGGGAGGCCAGAAGGTGGCCTGGGCCCTGTTTGTGACCTAGGACAGGCAGAACGGCCAGTTTCCCTGACTGATAACTGCCCACCCCAAGCTCTGACCCGGCAAACATGCCAGGGAATGTACAGGGTCTCCACCAAGATTGACATGGGGTTGGGTCAAGAACAGTAACAGGGCCCAAGATTACCAGTCACCTCACAAATACTGAAGGGCCAAGGCCACTAAAGCCAGAGCTTAGTTTCTAGAACATGGCAGCCCTAGAAACAGGCACCACACGAGTCAGTGGGGTGAGTCATATCAGGGCCTCCTCTCTGAGGCCAGCAAGGCTAAATTGGGGGAGGCTCCCTACATCCCAATGAGTCTTATAGGGTGGAGATAGCTAAGGGCACAGAGCAAAGGCCTTGCAGGAAGCTCTCAGTAAAACCTCCAATGCTGGGGTTGGGGATTTAGCTCAGTGGTAGAGCACTTGCCTAGCAAGCGCAAGGCCCTGGGTTCGATCCTTAGCCCTGAAAAAAAAAAAAAAAAAAAAAACTCCAAAGCAACCCTGATGGATGTACCAAGGGCCTCTCAGAAAGAGCTAAGCTTGGAAATGCTGAGGAAAGTTGGATGATTGTGGGGTGGGAAGTCTCCATCTATCTAAAACATTCTGACCAAAATTCCCTCAAGGCTCTCCGCCTTCTACTGCTCCATATGAACATCTAGGGCCACTGTTCAGCCATGTCATGTTTGGAACCACCGAAGAAATGAACATGGCGTTCACTTCTAGGACCCAGGGGTGACTGCATTGAGCATGGGTGAGGCAGGAGGTCCAACTGCTCCAGCTCTAGACGTACACAGATCCCTCCTGGGTGTTCTGTGTGCTGAGCTGTGCCCCCTGAGATTGGTATGACCAAGCTCCAGCCCCCAGATCCTCAGAGGGCAACTGTATTTAGAGACAGAGCTTTGCGGTGGTGATGAAGACACACAAGACAACCTAGGACTGAGTCCAACATGCTCGGAGTGCTCCTGTAAGAAGAGGGAACCCAGACCTGCAGAGACACTAGGGCCACACATACACAGGTGGGTGATTGTGTGAGGACGTGGGTAGAAGGCCGAGTCGAAAGCTAAGGAGAGAGGCCTTGGGAGGAGCCATGTCAGTCAAGCTGGCTAGGAACTTGAAGCAATCCTCTTGCCTCTGAACCCTTAGTGTTGAGGTTACAGGTATGAAATATCACAAGCCAACTTGAGCTGTCCTGTTAAAACACAGGGGCTTGGAATGTAGCTTAGTGGTAGAGACTTCGTATGTATAAGCCCCAGCACTCACAAACACAATGAAACATAAAGGGCACAGGTTCTCCCCTCCCCTCTCCCCCCTCCCCCCTGCAAGTCTCTGTTCAATGTCACAAAGGCCTTCCCTGGCCACCTTCAGTCCAACACACTTCCTTCCTCTTCCTTCTAACCATCTGCCTTCCCATCTCCATAGAACCTGGCGCATCTTGTGCATGCTGGCCGTTGTCAGCCTTCCTCACACCGGCCAGAATGTAAGACACATGATGGCAAAGCAAACGAGGCTTTGTTTCCTTTGGTGTCCTGAGAACTCAAGAGGGGCTTACCTGGGAAACATTCCACAAACCTAACCACTGACCTGTCACACCAAGAACAATTCGTGTAGTTCTGGGCCTAGGTGGAGCGAGAACAGACATCAGGCAGGCTTCCTATAGGAGGCGCTGTTTGAGCTAGGCCTTTAGAAAGACAGAACTTGTGTGAAAACTCACAGGGCTCTGAAAGGAGAAATGCCATGTTTAGGAAACAGGAAGTGGGCAGGTGAGCGGAGGTGTGTGGACAGGATAAAAAGGGAGTGGGGGCTGGGAAGGAGTAGCTTGAGCTCTCTTGCCTGGCACAACTTTGGCATGTGGCCCTGTCTCTGTTTCTAGAATACACTCCCCAAAGGCAGAGGCCTAGGAGGGAAGCAGAGGTGCCACACTGTAGCCTGGAGTGGGTGGCTCTGACTCACCCGTCCATGCAGGGGCATCTGGAATCTCACCAGGGACAGCGGTGCCAGGAGCTTCACAATCTCATAAAGAAAGTGAAGCTGCACTTCTATTTGTGGAAGACTTCCTTAAAAGTTTTTGATATGAAATGGTTTAGCTGATATTTAGGAAGGACGGCCTCCCGCAGCCCACCATGTGCTGCTGCATCTGGCTGGGGTCTTGGCTTTCCCACCGGAGGCTGGGTTCAGCAGTTCAGCACTTTATTTAATACCGCTGAGGAAGCTGGAAATTGAAGTCCACACTGACGTCTCCTGAGTCTCCTCCAAGTGAAGAAAAGCAAACACCATTTCCCCAAGTCGGCTGCTATTGCCAGGTGCTTGCCCGTCTCCAGGAAATGAATTTAACTTAACGGTTGAGCGTCGTGTCTGTCTCAAATGGGGGCATCTCCATCATGGCGCCACTCAAATGCCAACTACCCTGGGCTCCAATCTGTGAAAGGTCACCTGTCACTCTCCACCCGAGGCAGGAGATTGCTTTGATCTGATTTCTGTCTTGCAGAAGGCATGTTTATCTTCTCAGATGTCTTACTCACTGCTAGCTTGGGCCAACCTGGTTCTGGTTGGATGCAATGCACTGGGCCTCTGATCTAATGAGAGCCTGGACTCCACAGGGGGGAGGAATTGAGATGGCTTTACCAGAGAAGACAGTGGGTCTTGAAGGGCCCTAAAGAGAATGAAATTGGGCAGAGGGGTAATTCATGGCTATGAAGTTTAGCAGGCGCTGACCCAGCAAGTCCAGAAGGTCAGTTCTTTCTCTCCAAATGGCACATGTACTTGGAATATTGTACCAACTGTTCTCCTTGCTATGACCAAACCCCTGACAGGAAACAACTTAAGGGAGGCTTGTTTATTTAGGCTCACAGTCTGAGGATAGAGTCCTTCTTGGTTGGGAAGCCATGGAGGCAGGGTCATGATGCAGCTGGTCACATCGCATCCAGAGTCAGGAAGCAGAGAGTGATGGACACTGGTGCTCAGCTTGCTTCCGTATTCGTATTCAGTCTGGGTCGCTCACCCGTGGGATGGGGCTGTTGGCTTTCAGGTGGCTCCTCCCACCCTGGTAAAGCCTTTCTGGATAAACTGCCTCCCATTCTGAATCTAGTCAAGATGATGATTAACCATGACAACATGCTAAGAGTAAGGGACAAAAAAGAACCTTTCCTAGGTCTCTTGGGAGCACAGGAAAGTGGAGTCCGTGCTACAGGCAGGTCTGGACACCTCTGGACAACACTTAGATAAATGAGGACTTTGGATTTCAGTGCACACCTCTGGACTTTGTACCTGTTGTTTTTTGGGTTCCAGGAATCAAACTCAGGTCATCAGGGTTGGCAGCAAGTGCTTTTACCCACTGAGCCATCTCACTGGCCCAGTCCTTAGCCCACAAAATCGTGTTTAAGGAAATATTACTTAACTACCTCTTAAGCCAGTCTGAGTCTGCAGGGACTCTTCCTTAAGACCTGCTGATTCCCCAGAGTGCCGGGCATCTCTCCTAGGCTCACCTGCTGTTTACCACCCTGAGGCACCATGTGGCACCCTTCCCAAGTCCTGGATTCCTCAAGGGGCCCACAGAGCTACGGCTATGGCCACCTTGGTCTTGCTGACTCTGAGACTCACATATTTTAACACTCTGTGAAATCCTCATGGCTGCAGGCAGAGGCCAAAGGTAGCAGACATTTCTGATGTCATTGCTGCCAAAGCAATTGCTCTTGTGCTCTCGGAGACAGACAACAGACCCAGTAACAGACTGTCATCAAGTAAGTTTAACCCAGGAAAAAAGTAGTGCAACCTCCTCCGTTTGCTCAGAGTTCTCGTCCCCAGACTTTTTCTAACACAAACATTGGAAATAAGCGGTAAAATGTCAACAGTCTCTTGGCAGGAAAATAATGAGAACATTCTCATTGTCCACTCCATTTTTTATTTACCAAAAGATTAAAATGCTACAACTCCAGGGCTGTGGGCTGATGGCCCCTCACTGCCATAACTGGTCACTACCTTGGGCTTGAGACCAAGGGTGGGTGTACCTCTGTCCTCAGACCCACTCATCTCCTTGGGCAGCCTGCCCTCTGCCCTCAGACCTCTCAGAGCTCAGGCACTCAGGCATCTTGTTCCAGGCCCCCACGCCCACCCCGGAAGTGGCTCACAAGTGGGGCACTTAGCTTTGCTACAGTGAGGCCAGCCACCTGCTGAGGGCCACCTTCAGGTCAGCCACAGGGCTATCTCCAGTACAGCAGGCATGACTTTGTCGTTTAGCACCTTTGTCACTGGGCCAGTAGCCCAAGAAGATGTCTGTGCTGGGGACAGTGCATGGGAAACAGCCCAGGACCCACATGGCATGGCGGAGAGATACGAAGGGTTGCTATGCTGCAGGATGCAGAGATGAGAGGGGCGGGGTGCTGAGTAAGCTTTAATTTCACAAGGTCAAGGGTCCAACGCCAACACAGGCCATCCCATCCAGGACAGTATACTATACTACAAAAGCACCCCCCACCACACACACACACTTTGGTTTTTGGTTTGTTAAGACAGTTTCTCTGTGTAGCCCTGGCTATCCTGGAACTCACTCTGTAGACCAGGCTGGCCTTGAACTCAAAGATCTGCCTGCCTCTACCTCCCCAAATGCTGGGATTAAAGGCGTGTGCCATCTCACCCAGCTCTCAAAGGGCTGTCCTGGGGCTGAAGAGAGAGTTCAGTGGTTAAGAGCATGTATTGCTCTTCCAGAGGACCTGAGTTCAATTTCCAGAGCCCATGTCAGGTGCCTGAGCTATCTATATCTATAACTACATCTCCAGGGGATCCAACACCTTTGGCCTCCACAGATACACACATACATATGATTAAAAATAAACAAATTTTAAAATTTCCTGGTTCCCCATCACAGGTGGTTTGCGAAAGCCCCACCCCAACCACTGCCCTTACCAAAGACTTCTACGCCATCAGAAGCCTGGAGTTATTTAAATCACTTATTTAAATTAGTCAGTGTACAGCCATCCCCTGAACTCTAGCAAACACACCTGCCTGTACTCATGAACTCTAAAAGCTGCGGCTGGGCATGACCCCTACCTGGCCTACCTGACGGCTCCCTCTCACTCACTGTAAGTGATAAAGCCTGGCTTGCATTTATCTGCATGTCACTATGTCATGTCTACAACTCAGGCATGTCTCACTTTTTACATTGCAACATGGCAATTTTATCTATGAAGATCACACTTAAGAACTGTGTAATCAAAGTCACACACAAATGCACATGCACAGGTACACACACACACACACACGGTAAGTTTGTGATTTTTGTGTTGGGTTGAATGCATAGCTGACTTGGACTTGGCCTCGTGTATCTCATGGGCCACAGGCTGGACACATTGGGGCCCTAAAGGATCTTTACTCCTCTGTGACTACGGGAGTGAGGGAGGGAATACACCTTTTTTTATAGGTGGACACCAGTGTCAGTATGATCTCAGATGCTCCTTGATGTCTTAAAGGGGGGCACATTGACTCTTTTCACCCTTGACCCCACAGGATTAGCTGAAACAACAGTCACTGGCTTCCTCCAAAGCCAGTGTATATGTGTGTGTGTGTGTGTGTGTGTGTGTGTGTGTGTGTGTGTGTGTGAGAGAGAGAGAGAGAGAGAGAGAGAGAGAGAGAGAGAGAGAGAGAGAGAGAGAGAGAGAGAGAGGTCTTACTCTGTAGTCCAGGCTTGCCTTTCATTCATGGCAATCCTCCTGCCTCAGCTTCCCAAGTGCTAGAATTACAGGCATGAGGTACTACACCAGTTCAAAGCCATCCACTGGAAAGCTAAGGCCTGCAACCCAGAGTGACACCTGCCGAGAGGAGCCAAAGGAAGCAGCTGGCCCTGGCTATGCTTCTGCTTGTGGAAAAAAGATCTGTCTGCAGTCTCCATGGCAGATAGATCTGCTTAGCCGATGGGGTTTGCAGCTCACACGTCCTCAAGAAAGGAATCTACCCCAAGCCAGAGGCATCCCAGTCCAGACGGTGATAAGTATTCCAGCCCATGTCTGCCAGACTCTGTGACGACAGCAGCAAGCCAGGGTCACCTGGGTTCTATTAGCTCAATTAATGAGGAGTAAGATAAGGCTAACACCCTGCTGGTCGGGCAGCTCAGGCGTAGAGCTTCGGTAATGGAGTTATTAACCTCTGCCAGCCGCTGAGTTCTGCTGCGGAGCCCAACTCCATTTCTTCATTCAGGCCTTCATTAATGGGCTGTTTATTATCTCTAATCCACGTAAGGATCAGCTGCAGAGATGTGAGAGCTTCCTGGAAGGACCAAGTGATAATGAGAGGAGAGAGAGGGAGGGAGGGAGGGAGGGAGAGAGAGAGAGAGAGAGAGAGAGAGAGAGAGAGAGAGAGAGAGAGCGCATGTGCTTTGCACAGCAATCCTACTTTGCATTTTAATTTTTCTTTGCTCCTACTGCTGCCCTCTTAAGAATGATAACATTCTAACTTTGCAGCAATTAGAAGAGGCCCAGGCCTTATCCCAGGACTTCACTATGCTGTTCTCTAAAGGAACTTGTCTCACGGAATGAAAAGCAACAACCTTTGAAATAAAATCAAAACATCTTAGGCATATGAACTACATGCCAATTCAGTCTGGACTTCACAGTGTAGCAGAATATTCCATGATTTAAATGTTAACAGAGTTGGCTGTGTGTGGAATTCACACCTGTCATCCCAGCACTTGGGAGACAGAGGCAGGAGGATCAGGAATTTAAGGCCATCCTTGGTTACACAGGTAGTTTAAGACTAGCCTAGACTACAGGAGACCCTGCCTCAAATAATTAATAGTTAATAATAAAAGTAAAGACAATGAGCTGTTTGTACTAGTGTTGCATCATGGGTGGTCATCTTTAGCATGAAATGATCCAGCCATTTCCACTTCTACTGAGCTGGGACTAAACAGTGCATGGTGACTGTCATTAAAACAATGTGTTTACATTCAAAATACAGATAAATCTCCCCCCTGCGGCTGGGAGGGTGTGTGCAACCTGCTCCATGAGAAAACTCAAGCTTTGTCCTCCATGTGTGAGTAAGTCTCCATAGTCAGAGACCATGTGGGGCCAGCTTATTAGTGTATTGCAGCTGCAGAATTTGTATCACACACACACACACACACACACACACACACACACACACACACACACACACACATACACACACATCTTCACATTCCACCCTCTAGATCAGGGGTGCTGTGAAGTTGAGAGAGTAGTGATTACTGCCTCACTTGATAGACAAGGAAACTGAGGTTAAATGTGGTCACAGGGACGGACACTCATCCCACTGCTGGGATTAGTGACAGTTTAAGAGCTGGGTTCGGGACTGGTCTCTGCTAGCTCCCAGCTTCTCTAATGCAGGTATCTTCTCTGAGTAAACCTGCCTTGTGGCTGTGGAACAGATTTGATGAGATGGAAGGAGGGCACAGAGCTGTCACTCCACAAAGATCCAATCCCTGTGGTCCTTATTCCTGTTCATCATGGAAATGGAGGGATGGAGGGGAGGGGAAAGCATCCTCCTCAACATGGAAGAGGAGGCATGGAGGGGAGGGAAAAGCATCCTCCTCAACATGGAAGAGGAGGGATGGAGAGGAAGAGAAAATCATCCTCCTCAACATGGAAGAGGAGGGGTGGAGGGGAGGAAGAAAGCATCCTCCTCAACATGGAAGAGGAGGGATGGAGGGGAGGGAGAAAGCATCCTCCTCAACATGGAAGAGGAGGGATGGAGATGGGAAAGCATCATCTTCAAACTCAGAGATAGCAACAAGCAATCGATATCCAGTGAACGAGTAGTCATGAAATGAGGAGACGCTCTCAAGAGATGGAGTACAAATGACCAATAGACACAGGAAATGATGTTCATTTTCACCTGTCATCAAAGAAATGCAAAGAAAAATACACGGAGGGGCTGGAAGAGGGCTGAGGAATTAAGAGTAAGTACTACTCTTGCAGAGGATCCAAGTTCAGTTCCCCACCTGTTACTCCAGGTCTGGGGGATCCAACACCCTTTTCTGGCCTCCATGGGCTCACAAGCAAATAATTCAAAATAAAAGGAAATCTTGTAAAAACAAACAAACAAAAAGCCCCATACTGCATTGAGACTCGGTCTCAGCCCAGTCAGAGTTGCAGTCATGAAAACAAACAAGGACATGTTGGTGAGGACGTATACAAAGCTGGTGTAATGTAAACTCGTCCAGCCTCTATGGAAGTCAGTATGGAGGTCCTAAAAGTAGATCTTCGCCAGGACCCAGCTCCACCACTCCTGGGAATTTGTGTGGAGGACTCCAGTGTTGCAGGATATCATTTTAAGATGTGTTACATTTGTTTATGCTGTGGAATATTTGTCAATGATGCAAGATGTGTTGCATTGTTTTATGTTGCATTTATTTAACTTTGTGAAGCTGTTTTACTTTGCCTGTCTAAAACACCTGATGGTCTAATAAAGAGCTGAACAGTCAAAAGGTACAGAGGAGAAAGGGTAGGCAGGGCTGGAAGGCAGAGAGAATAAACAGGAGAAATCTGGGAAGAGAAGATTGGAGAGCAAAAGGAGAAAGAGAGAAGGACTCCAGGGGACAGCCACCCAGCTACCCAGCAAGCCACGGAGTAAAAAGTAAAGAAAGGAATATATAAAGGTAAAAGCCCAGAGGCAAAAGATAGACAGGATAATTTAAGTTAATAAAAGCTGGCTAGAAACAAGCCAAGCTAAGGTCAGGCATTCATAAGAAAGAATAAGACTCTGTGTATTTATTTGGGAGCTGGATGGTGGGCCCCACAAAGAGTAAAGAGTGAAAAGTAAAAAAACTAAACAAAACCACTCCAGGTCAACAGTCCCACCAGTGTTCAGTGCAGTGTAAGGCCTAAGTGCTAAATGATGGGCTCAAACTAGCTGTCCAAGCCTTTGAGCCAGCACTCAGGAGGCAGAAGCAATTGGATCTCTGAGTTTGAGGCCAGCCTCGTCTGTACAGTGAGTCTCAGGCCAGCCAAGGCCACATGGTGGGACCCTGTCTTAAAACCAAACACCCAGGTGTCAACAACAGACTGTAGGATAAAGAACGTGCTGTGTGTGCACTCAAGGGAATTTCTAGCCATAAAGGACAAAGTCATGTCCTTTGTGGGAAAGCAGATAGCACTGGAGATCATCACATTATGTGGATTAAGTTGGCCTCAGAAAGATAAATGTCACAGGGCAGTGAT
>CABHPR010155525.1:19663-32607 GCA_902168415.1 Peromyscus melanophrys | reverse complement strand
TTTAAATAAATCTCCTTTTAACTACGTGGAGTGGCCTTAGTAATTTCGCCAATAAAAATCCACCAAATAATCTGAAATAACCCCCGTTTCTCAAAAACCTTCAGTTAAACATCTGCAAAGATTTTTTCCCACCCAGAAATACTTACACACACCTGGCTTTGAGACCTGACAGCTTTCCAAGATTTCCATGATAGTGCTGCCAATCTGGTTCCATTAGGCATTCATTGACCAATGCTCTCAAACCAGCTTTGACGTCCTTACTTAAAGATGCTGATTGAAAGACAGATAGCTTGTTTGAGGCACTATAATCCTGGACCTTGTTGAGCTCAGCCAAATTGAATTGTAACTACAATAGCTGATAAATCATTTTAATACTTTTTAATTAAATTAGCATTTACTTAAGATATGGTGGGCTTCTTTGATTTAAGCTGTAATTTTTTTTGGCTCTTTGGTTAGCACCAATTAGTCTATGTTGTTCAGACATGCTGGTATAAATTTTTCTAAAAGTTGCATTTAAAACACTAAAAAAGACACTTAAAATGTCTAACAAATATTAAAATTAGAGTAAGGAACTGGGGCTAGGGAAATGGTGATTGGAAAAGTGCTTGCTGTACAAGCATTGAGACCCTGGGTTTGGATGTCTAATATGTGCATAAAAAGTGCAGACTATAGAATGCATCTGTAATCTGAGCACTGGAGGCTGGTTAGCCATCTAATCTAACTGAATTGGTGAGCTTTAGGTTCAGTAACAGACTCTCTCTCTCTCTCTCTCTCTCTCTCTCTCTCTCTCTCTCTCTCTCTCTCTCTCTCTCTCTCTCTCTCTCTCTCTCTCTCTCTCTCTCTCTCTCTCTCTCTCTCTCTCTCTCTCTCTCTCTCTCACACACACACACACACACACACACACACACACACGGTAGAGGTTGATTCAGAAAGACAGCAGAGACTCCAGCCAGGAAAACAGGTGGACTAACTGCACTTCTTCACCTCTCCCTCCATTCATCCAAGTCAACCCCCTGGTCTCGGTGTTCCATCTCTGTGGCAGACCACCTGCTGCAGACTCCCCTTTCTGCCCCCATCTCTAGCAGATCATACAGATCTTCTTCAACCCTTCTCCCCACTCATACTGTTATCCAGGCCCACAGTTACAGGAGGAATTCTCTGGGAACTCAGCAGCAGCCAGGCCAGCCAGAGAGGCAAATAGGCCAGTGAAACAGGTAGGCCAGCTCCAGATCGTCACTCTCCTTTCTCTTTTCCAGATACAATCCTGCATTCTCATCCTCAGAACTATAGCAGACTTCCTGTTGTGTCCTCTCCCCGTTCATTTAGTCCCTGGGGTCTAAACACACCTTGGTGGAATGCTCTGTCTTCTCTCCTGTGGACTGTCCCCAGCCTTCCCTAGAAGCCCATTTTACCCAGAACTTCCAGTAGCTGCACCTATCAAGATCCCAGAAGAATTTCCTGCCAGGCAACACACACAGCAACCACAACTCTCCTAAGAACCAGAGAGGACAATAGAAGCCAAGGAACAAAACACCCTCCCAACAAAGACAACCAGATGTCAGCATTTAGAATTATAATCTTCCCAAACACAAATGCCTAGACACCAGTGTAAAAACACAGTCAATAACAACCAGGACAATATGTCTCCACTAGAGCCAAGCAACCCTACCACTGTAGGCCCTGAGTATTTCAACATAGCTGAAGCAAACAAAAATGCTTGAGATACCCTTTATGAATATGATAGATATCATTAAAGAAGAAATGAATAAATCCCTTAAAGAAATATATAAAAACACAAACAGTGGAAGGAAATGAATAAAACAGTTCAAGACCTGAAATTGGAAATATAATAAATAAAGAAAACACAAATTGACAGAAATTTGGAAATGAAAAATTTAGGAACTCAAACAGGAACCTCAAATGCAAGCCTTGCCAGAAAAATACAAGAGATGGAAGAGAGTCTCAGATCAGCAAATCAAAAGAGGAGAAACACACACACACACAGATACACACACCACCACCACCACCACCACAACAACAACAATAACAAAATAACATGTATTGACAAACATTGCTCACTAATATCTCTCAACATCAATGGTTACAATTTTCCATTAAAAATTGTGCATGGACTAGCATAATAGTTGTGGAAACAAGATGCATCCTGCTGCTGCATACAAGAAACACACCTTAACATCAAAGACAGACCTCACGTCAGTTTAAAAGAATGAAAAAAGATATTCTTTTTTTATTACTTTTTGTAACTCTTTTTTTATTTTATTTTATTTTATTTTATTTTATTTTATTTTATTTTATTTTATTTTATTTTGCAATACCATTCAGTTCTACATATCAGCCACGGATTTCCCCTGTTCTCCCCCCTCCCGCCCCCTCCCTTTTCCCCCAGCCCACCCCCCATTCTCACCTCCTCCAGGGCAAAGCCTCCCCGGAGGACTGAGATCAACCTGGTAGACTCAGTCCATGCAGGGCCAATCCCCTCCTCCTAGGCCGAGCCAAGCGTCCCTGCATAAGCCCCAGGTTTCAAACAGCCAACTCATGCAATGAGCACAGGACCCAGTCCCACTGCCTAGATGCCTCCCAAACAGATCAAGCCAATCAACTGTCTCACCCATTCAGAGGGCCTGATCCAGTTGGGGGCCCTTCAGCCATTGGTTCATAGTTCACGTGTTTCCATTCATTTGGCTATTTGTCCCTGTGCTTTATCCAACCTTGGTGATGGGATGGTCAAACACCCTGATTGTCATGCTAGAAACCCCATCCAATGACTGAGGGATCTGGAAGCAGAGATCCACGGTCAGGCCCCGGGTGGAGCTCCAGAAGTCCAATTAGCGAGAAAGAGGAGGGTCTATATGAGCGAGAATTATTGAGAAAAAAGATATTCTAACAAATGAACCTAAGAAGCAAGCTACTATGGCCATTTTAATGTCTGACAAAATACAATTCACATCGAAACAAATCAGAAGAGATATAGAAGTTCATCACATATTTGTCAAAGGAAAAATCCACCAAGAAGATATTACAATTTTTAACATTTATGTACCAAATATAAGGGTACCAAAGTTCACAAAAGAAACACTACTACATCTTAAATCACATATTGTCCCCCACGCACTGATAGTGGGAGACTTCTATCAGTGTCTCTGACCAATAGACAGGTCATTCAGACAAAAACTAAACAGAAACTAAACAGAAATGCTGGAACCAACTAATGTTATAAACTAAATGGACCCAGCTATATCTCACTTGGGTCAATACCTGAAGGATGCTTCATATTGTGATAGAGACAAACAACCATGTTCATTGCTGCTCTATTCATAATACCTCAAAATTGCAAACATTGTAAATGCCCCTCAGCAGAGGAATAGATAAAAAAAAAATATGGCACATTTAAGCAATGGAGTGTTACTAAGCTGTTAAAAAAGGAAATCATGAAATTCATAATAAATGGATGGTACTAAAACAAAACAAAACAGAAATATCCTGAGTGAAGTAACTCAGACTCTGAAATACAAATATGATATGTATTTGCTTATATGTGGGTTTTAGCTGTAAGTCAGTAATAAACAAGTTACGATCTGTAGAACCACAGAGGTTAGGTAAAGAGTAAGGGACTGGGGTTGAGTTGACAGATAGATCTCCCTAGCAAAGGGAAATATAATTGATCATGTTGGACGGGGGTTTCTAGGGGCCTGGAACAGGAAAATCAAGTTGAGATGGGAAGGGAAGCAGGGATAGTGGGAGGGAATATGGGGAAAGACAGACAAAATTAAGGTCATTTGAGGGGTAGTATGGAAAACTAATACAGTAGGAGCTTCCTTAAATATATACTTCCATATATATATATATATATATATGTATATGTATATGTATATGTATATATGTGTGTATATATATGAAAGTGACCTAAATGAAATAACCAAGTAATGGGGAAGACAGAGTCCCAACTGGTCATCTCTTGTCACCAAATGGAGCTTCCAGTACAAGGATTGGTTTACACCTACTTGAGTTGTTGACCAAAGGGCCCCCATGGGAACCCACAAAGAACCCAGGCTGTTGCTAAGATCATAGCTTGCTCTCTACAAACTCTAAAGTCAGCTTTAAATTTTAATTGAATCAGGACTATTAGAAGACCAATAGTGTTAATTCTTTAAAAAAAAAAAGCAGAAACAAACATTTAGAAAGACATAAAAATTTTTTAGATGATATACCCATACACCACTTCACTCTGTTTCTTGGGATAGACGATTTGTCCCTTTTCTTCAGTTGTCCCATTTGTCCAATGTTCTTCAAATTCTTTCACCATCATTCTCCTAAAAGACAAAAACAAAAACCTTTCCCCAAGGTTTTTTGGGGATGTTCCTTTTTCATACAAACTGACAGTAAGGCCCCATTGCTGAAGAAAACACCTGTACAACTCATTGAACATGGAGAAATCAAGCTGGTGCCTACACAGAGCTGCTACCCCTACGTATTCTATCATGCTACCAGAGGAGAAAGGGAAACACCAACCCACAAACCCTCTGATCTACATTAGTGTCCTGCTTACAAGTTATGATAGTGCAATGGTGGCACAAAGTTTATGGGAGTAGCCAACAAATATCTGACTTTATTGAAGGCCCACTCCACAAGAAGATGGAACCCATTTCCAACACTGCTTGGATGACCAAGAGCCCGAGACTAGATAATCCAGGTTCCTGGAGTAAAACCAAATAATACAGTTATATACAAACACCCAAATCAAAAACCAACCAACAAACAAAAACTTAACAATAAAATGACTCCTAATGATTTTCTGCTGTAGTTATAGATCAGTGCCTTATTCAGCCGTCATCTGAGAGGCTTCCTCCTGCAGCATGGGAACAAACATAGAAACCCACAACCAGTGTGGAGCCCCCATGGGACTGGACTAGGCTCTCTGGATATGGAAGATGGTTGTTTGGCTCAAACTGTTTGGGGGGCACCCAGACAGGAGGATCAGGATCTGTTCCTGGTGCATAGGGTGCTGTGGTGTGACACCTTGCGCAGCCTTGGTGCAGTGGGGAGGGGCTTGGACCTGCCTAGGCTCAGTGTGCCGGGATCTGCTGACTCCCTATGGGAGACCTTGATTTTGGGGATGAGGGGATGTGGGGTAGCTTGGGAGGGAGGACTGGGGGTTGGAAGAAGGGAGGAGATGGGATCTGTGAGTGGTATGTAGAGTGAGTAGAAAATTTCTTAATAAAGAAAAATGAAAAAAAAAGAAAAAGAAAAAGAAACCCACAGCCAGACATTATTCACAGAGTGAGAGAACTTGGAACACTCAGCCCTAAATAGGATGCTTCCATCAATTCCTTCCCCTCAGGAATCAGGGAACTCTGTGGCAGAAAGAATATAAGAGCTATCCGGGCGGTGGTGGCGCACGCCTTTAATCCCAGCACTCGGGAGGCAGAGCCAGGTGGATCTCTGTGAGTTCGAGGCCAGCCTGGACTACCAAGTGAGTTCCAGGAAAGGTGCAAAGCTACACAGAGAAACCCTGTCTCAAAAAACCAAAAAAAAAAAAAAAAAAAAAAAAGAATATAAGAGCCAGAGGGGATGGAGAACACCAAGAAAATAAGGCCTTCTAAATCAACATGTTCTACACACATATGAACTCACAGAGACTGAGGCAGCATGCGCAGGGCCTCTACGGGTCTGCACCAAATTGGGTTCTAGGGCTGAAAGAAGTGGACACATGCCCTCATCCCTAACCTAGAAGAAATCTCTAACTGATACACTTGAAAATGAAAATATAATTTGCTTCAAGGGAGTCTCACTGGGAAAATAAACTACTCTAGAGGGTAGAATGCCCTCTATACTGCCCAGCAGTAGATGGTCAACAGAAAACAAACTCAATAGCACTTTTGGAGGTTCCTTGTCTCATAATGTCATGTCAGGGCTTTTTCCTTTGTTTTTTTCAATTTTTTCATACATTTTTCTTCCCTCTTTTCACCCTACAGGTTCTTTGCATATATATTATGGTTTCCAGCTTGGTGTTTTTATGAGATTCCTGTGTGAACAAACAAGTGGATCTGTTTCTTGTGCCTTCTCTTGGGCTCTTTTCCTTCCTACTAAATGTTTTGTCAAATTCTGATGTGTTAGCTTTTATCTTATCTTTTATTTTATTATACCTTACTTTATATTATTATTAGCCTTTAGAACTCTGTATGTTTTGTAATGAGATATAGAAATGGCTTGGATTCTGATGTGAGGGGAGGAGAGGAGGAATTTTGATTAGCAGAAAGAGGGAAACCAGAGTGTAGACATACTATGTGAAGAAAAAAAATCCATTTTCAATAAAAGAAACAAATGAAAGCCACCCGACATTGAACTCTGGCTTCCCCATACAGACATATGCAACCATACACATATGAATGCACACACACACACACACACACACACACACGTATAAAGAAATCTCATTATGAAACTATTCAGAACCAGTGTTCTATAAGAAGACACATTTAATGGCTGAGCAGTTGACCATTTATGAGCCGCATGTCCTGGAGAAGCCTAATAAGGAGCAAGTGACAGCAGTCTTGACTGAGGCCTGAAGACATGGTGTGCACATAAAGGCATGTTCTAAACAAATACCATATTTGGTAGGTGTAAATGGATGGTAACTTAAAAGCCCAGCTCTAACAGCAAAAAACTGCCTCTTTAACCAAATTGTAAAGGCTAATATTTGTTTTAGCATGAATGTCAAACAGTAAATTAACAAAACACTGAACAGCCTAAATCTGCAGAAAATAATCTCCAACAAGCTTTCATTGATATCTTTGAGGGAAGGGCATCATTGGGTACTATAAACATAAATGCTTTAGAGGTTTAGGTTTCTGAGAGACTGGCAAACGGTAGAATTCTAACACGTATCTATGTTAGGTCATTACCTTAGATCCTCTTATTAAGTAACAGGTAGGTAAAACATCTCAGGCCAAAATGAACATGATTTTGTGATACATGGGTGTACTAAGCACTATCTTGTTACGATTAACCAAGCTGCTCTGGCTTCCAATTGTTGAATGTCCATTAATAGACCACATGACAGAATGACCCTTTTATTGACCTACTGAATATTTTCATTTAATAACCCGAGGCTTCTGGAAGCCTCATCATCAGTGTGGGGTACCTCAGTTTAAACTCCTTTATAAAAAACACTCACAAGCATGCACACACAACAACAACAACAACAACAAAAACAAAGTCGTGCTGTTGAGACAGGGTCTCACTTTGTTGCTCTGACTGACTTAAAGTGTAGACCAGACTGGCTTTGAACTCAGAGACCGACTGATCTGCTTCTGCTTCTGATTCCAGAGTAATGGGAATAAAGGGGTACAACCATATCCCAATAAAAACTTACATTTTAATAGCTTACAAACTATTGAGGTTTCATCCCCCTTGCTTGGTTTTGGTGGGCACCCTCTCCTGTTCCTTCCTTCCAACCTTGCTCCTATCCCAGCCTAGACTTTTGGCTCCTAGCATTCTGCCCATGTTATTTCAAATCACATTTGTTCTACCATCCCCTTAAATTGTGTTTTTCACTTGGGTTGCAATATCAGAGGTTCCCAAGCAGCTTCTTCATGCATATTTCATTTTTTTTACCCTTTTCTTTGTCCCAGGTTTCCTCACCCTTGACCTCTATCACCTGCTTGAACCCTTGTGTCCCAGCATCTCTCTTTGCTACTTTCATTCACTATTTCATATGTACTCTACTATCCCCCTCTCTAAATACATCCCTCCACAAAGGGCCTGTTTCTAGTTTCCTGGCTTCCATGGGTGCCATAAGTGAAACACACAGAACTGGTCACCATCTTATAACTAATTGATCAAGGAGGTGCCTGGAGCAACCAGAACAATGCAGACCATTGGTAATGTTTCTAGTTGCCCACCGTAACTAAATAGTAAGACTGTTTGCTGAAGATATCACACACACACACACACACACACACACGTTACAGAGAAATCCATCTTGGACTGACCTGGGCATTCTTTCCCTGCTAACTAGCTTTCGTGGTGCTAAAAGGTACTATGAAGGCCTCTGAGGAAGAAAGACATCAGTGACCTTACCCAGAGCTGGACCTGACCTGCTATGCTGTCTTTCTTGGCAAGATGTGTCTCCTGCTGTAATATTGACACAACTGTCTATAGGGATAAGCAGTGGCTCCTTTGATCGGATGTGAGGCCCACTCCATAGGAGAAAATTCGTGTGTGGTTCTGTGAACACTGTCAAGTGTAGCCACTTTGTATCTCTGTACCCCGGTTGGCCAATATGGAAGCTATATCAAGAAGCGATGTGGCATGACAAAAAACAAACAAGAGGACGAGAGATTCTGAAAAGTTTGATAAATCTGAGTGAGAGAAAGTACGTGAAAGGTTCCAAACCCTCAGGTACAGGTATAGTCACAGAAAATAGTAAATACTTTGATTTTTCCTCACGACATGAATTCCAAAGTAGTCACGTTATCCGAATACAGACCATGCATTTTAGTTTATTTTCTATGTAGTGATAAACACCATAACTAAAATCAACTTGCTGAGGACAAGACTTATTTCTTCTTATACTTCTAGGTTATAACTCATCATTGGAGGAATGCAGGTCAGGCACTCAAGCAGTAACCAAAGCAGAATTCATGGAGGAACTCAGCTTACAGGCTTGCTCCCTAGCCTCTGCTCAGCTTATGATCTTATACAGACCACGAACCCCTGAGTAGTGATGGTACCACTAGGGGTGTGAGACTTCCTATATCAAAAATTCATCAAGAAAATGACTCACAGGTATGTCCACAGGCCAGTTCAAGTCTTAAATCTTCCATTTAAGACTTCCTCAGAAAACTGGCTGGATTAAGTCCGGAGTAAGAAACCTTATCACTTACCTTCTTAGGCTTCCTTCTCTTGGGCACCCATGTTGGATCAAATGAGCAAGCCATCTAAACAATATACCTTGTCAACTAAACACTATAATAATCTGTTAAATAAGTTGGGACAGGGAAATAATTTAAAGATGTGGTTTCTCCTGTGAAAGAATTTTAGTACCAAGGTGGAGCTAGGAAGCATAAAATTTAAAACTAATTGATCTAAGATGTGCTGTAAGGAAGGAAGTGGCTTTTTGAATATGGAGTTAAGTAAGGGAGGTGAAGTTGCAATCTTCTGTAGATAAAAATAGGATACTCTGAGATTTATAAAGGTTACAAGTAGATCTGTCCGGTAATGTGAAATTACAGGAAGCCTACAATTTATTCCATGAATATAAGTTTGAAGGAATTTGACTAGAAAAGATTTGTATCAGTGATAGTGTAGAAAAGCCATTTTAGATTAAAAAAAATAGGGGCACTGAGTAGTTATTTTTCCTTCTTTTTCCTTCCATCCTCTCCTTCTCCCCCCCCCCTCTATGTATGTATGTATGTATGTATGTATGTATGTATGGATGGATGGATGGATGGATAGATGTGTCTCCCACCTCCTATATTCCTTTGCATTTTGTATATTCTTCCACTGAGCTACATCTCCAGAATTTTTCAAATGTTCGTGAAGAATACTCTCATTCTGATCAGTGCGTAATGGTTTAATAGGATATTTCAAAAGAAGGGGATCTCCTTGTTGGCTGCTTAAATCATGGGTTTAGGAGAAAAGAGGTTCCCATTATCAATAAAGCATCAGTTATCTTTTCTGGAAAATGCAAGCTTGATACTCTTAAGAAGCAAATATCAAGCATTCTATCATTCTATCTGAAAGCACTTTAGGAAGGTCTGTGGTTCCAGTCTCATATTTTTAGAACTAATACATTAGGAATTAATACATTTTTGCCTATCATATAAATAAGATTTTACAACTCATGTTGTGAACTATTTTTCACTTTGGTTATACATTTCTTTTGCAATGAAAAATATAGTTTGTTGCCAGTGGATTGGTGGTAGCAACCAGAATTTTGCTTTAACTCTTGATTTTTTAATTTAATACCAATAGCACATAGATTATTAGTTTTACTGGTAAATCAGAAGCAATCTGTTGGAGTCCAGCTGTGACCATAGAGCAAGGACTTTTGCCTGCTGTCACCTGACAGTTTAGGCCATTAATTATCTCCATCGACTAGAACACAAGCACTTCTCTGTCTGACAGCTGGCAGACACAGCTTCAGACACTGGCAGCTTGAGAAGATTTAAAACCTGTAAAAAGGGCTGCTGTGTAAACAGTTTATTGTACAATAGTTGATGACCACAGTAGACCTACAACAGCAATCAAAGAAGTTTCTCTTTTGCTCGCCTCAATAGGTTAGCAAAGAAGAAGGAGAGAGAAACTTTGGGTTATATATTCTCTGTAGAGGAATAAAACTAAGGATTTCAGTCCTGAAAAATCTTCTTCTGGTGATTGGAAGGTCATTCACATAGTCTTGCTGAAATAACTAAGCTTTGACCCACCTTACAGAAAGAGGACTCAAAGGTTGTGTTTCGAGTTGCCCTTGTAGAATCACAATGTCAGTAAGAAAGCTTGAAGCTTACTACTGGTTAAGGGTGTTGGGCAGAAAGCCACTAGAAAGCAGACCTATATCCATGCACAGATGAGTAAATTATGTATGTGCGGTATGCTATAGCCAATTCTGCTTGGGACTCTATCCTAACCAAAATGATGTTCCTAACATTTCTGTTACATTGCAAATACTTTTTGCAAAACTATACTGAAAACCTGGAAGGATTTGATGTCTTATCATCTCCTTATTTAATGTCACAAAAGCTTTCAATGTTAAATGGATGTGACTATCAAAGGAATCAGAATGCTAGGAAGTGAAACCTGCTTGATCTTTAACTCTACAAATCCTATCTGTTCATCAAAAGTCAGTTATCAGAGCTTTGTTGCTTTGATGGCTAGCTTCAAGAGCCAAGATATGTAACTGTGACTCAAAGCCCAAATCTAAAATATTTGTTTAAAAAACATCAACAAACATGCTGCCTTATGACAAATGCAGTTTGTCAGTGACGCATGGAGTAAAATTAACACGCATTTCCTGAAATTTACTTCTTCATAGAATTTTTCATTAATTTTAAATATATTTGTATAGAAAATAACTCTTTTCATATAATATATTTTGATCATGGTTTCCCCTCCCTCATCTTCTTTTGTTTTGAGGACATAGTCTTTCTGACATTTTCTTTAGAACTTCATTGTATGAAATGCATCAGACATATTGAGAGCCATTGTTAATCAGACATCTACTCTTACAGATCACACACACAAACACGCATACACACACGCATGCACTCATGCACACATGCACACACACACGTATACATGTGTGCCTGCATCTGAGCATGCTGCAGGTGAGGAGGATAAAGTTGACTCCTGTAGCTAGAGTTTTTCTGCCTGGCCCACAGCCGCTCAGACCCAACCAAGTAAACACAGAGACTTATATTGCTTACAAACTGTATGGCCGTGGCAGGCTTCTTGCTAACTGTTCTTATATCTTAAATTAATCCATTTCTATAAATCTATACCTTGCCATGTGGCTCGTGGCTTACCGGCATCTTCATATGCTGTTTGTCATGGCGGCGGCTGGCAGTGACTCCCTCTGCCTTCCTGTTCTTTTAATTCTCTCTGTTAGTCCTGCCTATACTTCCTGTCTAGCCACTGGCCAATCAGTGTTTTATTTATTGACCAATCAGAGCAATTTGACATACAGACCATCCCACAGCAGACTCCTGCTAAAGGGCTTCCAAACTCCATGTTTTAGTAAGGAGAGTTCCTACAGGTTGGTAACCATCGTCTTGTCTTCTAACTGGTTTCTCATGTACTCATTTCTTACTGTTTTCAACCTTCCTGAAGTATCTGTTACTATTGTTGATGATAGTAAACACTATTAATTATCTAGTACCTGCAACACAGAGTGAGAAGGACCTTAGCAACATTATTTCTTACCAATTCTTTGCAGCAGCCTCATGGACTAGGTTATAAAATTATTCTCACTCTGAAGGTATTTAGCCATGCGGCCTATGAATGTTAAAGCAGAGATGCAAGGTCTTTTTCCTAGGTCCTGGCTCATTTGAAAAATACATTGTATGTTTTAGTGTTATAGTAAGTGGTGGGTTACCTAACAAATACATTTTCTTTTTGGAAATTAGAATAAAATGATAACATTTCCCTTTCCTTTCTCCAGTACCTACCATGCCACCCTTGCTCCCTCTCAAATTCAAGGAATCTTTTTCTTTGTTACTGGAACACTCACAGCATGCACACATAAAACACACATGCACACACACATACACATTATGTTTATACATATAAATATATAAATACAATGATCTCAGACTTAGTTGTATGCATGTGATTTCAGAGCTGACCAATTGGTATTGGATAACCAAGTAGGGGGCTTATTCCTGAGGAAGATTATTTCTCCTGCTCTCAGCTTCAGAGCATTCCTTAGTTGCCTGTAGGTCTTTGTTTGGGGGTAGGGCCCCATGAGATTTCTCTCTTCTAGGTTACCATGTCTATTGGTGTTGTGCTTTTCAGGTCTTTTTTAGGCAGCCGTATTTGCTGAGGTGTGATTAGTGAAGCTGTAATTTCTAGGCAACGCTGTCTGACAGAAGATTTTCTGGTCCTTTGGCTCTTGCAATCTTTCCAACCTCTCTTCTGCCGTGTTTCCTGAGCCTTAGGTGCAGAAGTTGTATTTTAGTGAGGTCATGGATTTTGAAGGAGAACCTACTACCTCCACTCTAGTAAATTAAATATATATAATACATATATGCAGATTTGGGAATTTCATAATGTGTATTTTGATTTGTATTCGCCTAAACTACTCCCAGACCCTTGTCTACTCCCTACCCACTCAAATTTATCCACTTTCTGTCTCTGTCTCTGTGTGTCTCTCTCAGTATGTGTGTGTGTGTGTGTGTGTGTGTGTGTGTGTGTGTGTGTGTGTGTGT
>CABHPR010155525.1:0-19653 GCA_902168415.1 Peromyscus melanophrys | reverse complement strand
TGTGTGTGTGTGTGTGTGTGTGTGTGTGTGTGTGTGTGTGTGTGTGTACTTTTTATCTATAACAAAGTAACTCCTCATTTCCTACCTTATTATGTCATGCAAAGGTGGGAAGATGGGCTTATTATGGAGCAAACGGGGGGTTCTAGTTCTGGTTCCCCCAGAGTCTATGGCCGTGATAAACCCATTCAGCTGTACTTTATCAGTGAAATCACAGGTGTGGACCAAATGATCTCTGAGCAGTATTTCCTATTTCTAGTTTGTGAGTGTCCTCACGAGGACATCAACTCCAGCTAACTGTCTCCTTCCTGGCGAAAGAGGATTATCATTCAAAGAGTGAGTGTTGTGGTAATAGAACCTTCACTGACGTTTTAAAAGAGAATGAGAGAAATGGAAAGGAAGAGGGAGGAGGTGGCTAAAATAAGCTAGTATATCTCATAAATATGTAATGAACAATTAGCTCTACCAAGAGGAAATGGTTGTATTTAATTTTCCCATAAGAGGTCATTAGGAGCACAGAAAGTAAACATTGCTACAGAGAATAGTCTTTTCTCAGTATTCCTAGGCTGTTAGTTCTAGGACCCCAAGATGACTAAATCTGCAGGTGCTCCAGACCTTTATATAAAATGGTATTATATTTGCATAAAACCTACATGCCTTTACCCTCTAATATCCTATGAAGTATCTCTAGATTGCTTACACCTAATATAATGTAAATGTTGTTAACTCTTGTTACAGTGTATTATTTCTATATGTGTTCAATAATGAAGCAAGTATTTTTTTCTAGATATTTTTTATCTGTGGGTGGTGGAGTCCATAGATGGAGATCCTATGGTAAATGAACTATAGCCCAATCTATCCTGCACCCACTGACTGTGGAATAACAATTGTACAGCAGAAACAATCAAATAAGTATTAATATGTGGAGAATTCCTCATTTACCTCTAATGTGTAAAGAATAACTACAAATGAGATGATTTAGGCCTGAGAGGAATCCATATGAAGTAATAAAAACAGAAACAGCAGAAACAAAAGCTTGAAAATATATATTCTACTCTTTGATATGGCCTGTAGAATGTTACCAAACTATTTAAGAACTTTATATCCCAGTTCCTTTACTGAAGAATGGTCATTTGGGTTTTTTCCTGAATCTATTAAAAATAAGATTCAAACCAAGAACTATTGATAACCTCATAATAATAAAAACCTACTTCAGATATATTGAGTGGGCAGGTTCTTAAGCTGGTATGTGCCGCCAAGAGCACCCATTTCGCTCAGTTTTGATCTACTGCCAATATGAAAAGCAAAAGCAAAAGGACATGTTTCACACTCTCTTTGGGAACTAAAAAAAAAAACAAGTTCACCACTCACAAATCTCAAACCAGCAAAGTTGAAAGGTACAAAAATTTACAAACAAACAAACAAAAAAAAAAAACAAGCAAGCAAATAACTTACGTAACAAATAGGGGGAGGGGAGCACAGGCAGATAGATCAATTAGTAAAATGCCTGCCACATGTGTTAAGAACCTCAGTTCAGGTTCCCAGAACATGTATAAAACCTGACGGTGCTGGCACTTACCTGTAATCCTGGCAATGCAGAGATGGAGACAAGAGCATACAAGGGGCTCATGGCCAGTCATCCTAGCTTAATTTTAATGCCCCAGGTCCCAGCGAGAGACCGTGCCTCAAAACCAAAACAAGCCGGGCGGTGGTGGCTCATGCCTTTAATCCCAGCACTCGGGAGGCAGAGGCAGGCGGATCTTTGTGAGTTCAAGGCCAGCCTGGGCTACCAAGTGAGTTCCAGGAAAGGCGCAAAGCTACACAGAGAAACCCTGTCTCGAAAAACCAAAAAAAAACAAAAAAAAAAAAACAAAAAAAAAAACAAAACAAGGCAGAGGCTTCCGAGGAATGATACTGGAGGAGGTTGACCTCTGCCATCCACACATGCCTGCACATATGCACACACACACACACACACATTGGTGAACACGTGCCCATGGGGGTGGCCGGGCTTGGGCTTGGAAATGAGGAGTTGGCAGTTTCTTTGGAAAGTGATTCCTTAACTCTGCCAGACCATCAAAGCAAGGTGAGAGAGATGAAGCCTTCAGCGGGAGAGGCTCATCTCACCAGTCATCCATTCTTCATTTAGAAACAGCTATTTTCTCATGTTTTCCGTACAATGTTTAAAGTGACATATAAACAAATATGATAAAGAGCCAGGTATTGTTATCAATTTATCATCAGGTATTCAAATTTAAATACAAGAATAAAATGAGAGAAACTTAAGGAAGAGAAAGAAATAAAATAGATTATATATATATATATATATATATATATATATATATATATATATATATATATATATGACAGTTTTTTGTTACTATAATGAAATACCAGAGGCAAGTGCCTATGGAGAAATAAATTTTATTCATCTCACATTTTGGAGGCTGAAATTCTGGACAGTATAATGTAAACTCCTTTGAGGGGATCCCTGGATGTGTTGATTTTTGCCAAATTCTTACACCTGTTACCAATCTCTATTTGCATTTGATGAATGTAGTTTCAACACAAATGCTGGCAGATATTTTCATTTACCTCAAATGAGCAAATTTGAGAGTATGGTGTCAAAGAAATAAGCTGTCACTTTACTCCTCATCAGTGACATGAGCCTCTCAGTTGCTGAACTGGACAGCAATTTGCAAATTCTTCACACTTTACAGTGGAACAGGTATGCATACAACATGCTATTAAGTTTGAATCCCATTGCTAATGTTTCTCTCTGTGTTTTCTTATATCTAGGCTGTCCAAAAAACAGTCAAACAAATCAAAGCTTGAGTTTTAGCTTTTGCCAATTTCCACAGTTTGTGTACATTGCTATGACAGAATTCAAGATAACAGCATCACTGAACACAATGTGGAAGTGATATGCGCTAGCATGCCATTATAAAGTATTTCCACTAAATAATCTCAAAGGCACCAAAAAAATGTCATAGCACAGTAAAATAATGGAGATGTAATGAATGTTGAGTACTACCTTTCATTTTCACATAACTTATTTAATTGTAATTTTGTACGGTTGAGTTTGTAATAATACATCTGACAAGTTAACAAAATTCCCTATCTTCCACAACCTGTTTTAGTAAGCCCCCGTGACTCGGCTCATCACTTTTCTCTGTGCCAAATTCACTAAGGCTTCAATCCTTGACATTGTTTCAGCTTCATGAGTTTCCATTCCAGTCCAGGCAAAGATGTCTGTAATTAACAAAAGTGAACTTCAACATCTTCTAGGAGTATGCCAATGAGTACATAAATCTTAAGTCTGACAAGGGCTTTTGAAATACAGTTTTGAAAAACAATCCATCAATATATGCATGAATACACCATTAAGCAAGACAGGATTTACAGGGGAGTCTAGGATTATTGTTTCTTTGTTCCTATAATGGAGTATAGTGTTCAGAATAGAAGTAGCAGGAAATGATCTATCTGTTCTCACCAAAACCATTCATAAGGAAAGGTTGTTCATTTTGTAACACACAGGATTTAAAAAGCTATCAAAGCCTCATCTTTATGAATGTGAATAGCAAAGACATTCATGGTGGCACACACTGTTATCCCAGCCCTTAGAAGCCTGAGAGAGGTGAGTAGTTCCAAGTCAGTCTTAGATATATAGTGAGATCCTCTCAAAAGAAAATGTATGGTGTCACATAAATCCTCCAACATTATAGTCTCTTTCCAACACACTTGGCAGAACATGATAGTAAGACCTTATTGCTAAAGACACCACATATTTGAGTCATGGATGTGTAGAAATCAGGATCGTACTGATCTTCATCCATACTGGCTAGTTTCACAGTGCTGGAAGGTGCTATGCACTCTGCAGGAGGGGAAAAGTAATAATCAATCTTTTTTAAGGTTTATTTATTTATTATGTATACAGCATTTATGACTGCAGGCCAAAAGAGAGCACCAGATCTCATTACAGATGGTTGTGAGCCACCATGTGGTTGCTGGGAATTGAACTCAGGACCTCTGGAAGAGCAGTCAGTGCTCTTAACCTCTGAGCCATCTCTCCAGCGCCATAATAACCAATCTTAGTCAACTGTGAACCCTGAAAACCATGATAAGAACTGCTCTGACAAATACGCCCATTCTTAAATACTGAAATGAATTTCATAGTAGCAACCAATCACTGACACATAAGGAGATCACTGAGTGATAGGGGTATAAAAACATTTTCCTTTCTGTCTAACCAGACTAGGGGACACCAAGGGCAGAACCTCACAGAGTCAATAGTAAATACCTCCCAGGTATCTATTCTGAGCAGTCATCATTGGAAAGAAATGAACCGAAGATTTGCACCTTGAGATTCAATATCTAGATGATGGTGATGATGATGATGATGATGATGATGATGGTGATGATGATGATGGTGATGATGATGATGGTGATGATGGTGATGATGATGATGATGGTGATGATGACGATGATGGTGATGATGGTGATGATGATGATGATGGTGATGATGATGATGAGATGATTGTAAAGATGATAATAGTTAGAATTTATTCTTCCAGTTGAGACAAAGCAAGTTAAATATTAATTACTATCGAGTATAAGATTATTGGAAGATGTGCTATTTCTTAGCCTGTTCTAACAATATTTACAGGAAACAAAGATGTCAAACACATGCTGCTGTCTCCTGAAGGAGTCATATTCACAATTAAGGCATGGCAATGTTACAGAATTCTAGTTCAAATGCACACTTTACCTAAAATTCCTTTTTTTCAGCTTACAGCACCCATTGATTCCTTAGAGTTTATTGATATTTCACTTATTTTCCCAGCGAACAGGTGAAACAAAGAACAGGTAACTAAGTTTGGTGGTGTAGAAGCAACAACCTGGAGAGTTATGACCATGGAGGGAAGTCACATTACCCAGTGGCATGGACGGACTTGGGCTGATGTCAGACAGTGCCTAATGGTGCAGGACAAACAAAAGAGAAAGCTGCAGGAAACAAAAACATTTCGTTTTACAGTTTTGTGTGGAAGAAGCTCTGGCCATGGGTATAACATTGCTTTTGGTTGCAAAAAGAATATATCTTGAATTGTCTTGCTAATGTAGAAATATCAACATATTAATAAATATATATATTTTAAGCACTTCAACCCACTGGAAATAATTTCTGAAGGGACCTGGAGGCATGCTTCAGCTGAGTTTAAGGTATCACTTCATGAAATGTGAGAACCAAAGTCCCAGGAAGAGCAGATAAAGACGACTGCCGCAGGAAAAATGGAAGTCCCAATGGCACCAGCAACAGCAGCTCCAGGGAGGAGAAGTTGATGGTTTTAGAAGAAACTAGAGGACTTTCCTCAACATGGCCTTTCCTAAGGAAGCATATGGTTTTGCTTAAGGAATATATCTACTTCAAAGGACTTGGAACAAGCAGTTAGAAAGACCAAAAGGACATTAACAGGGAACTGAAGTCCTCATAAGACCAAAAAACAAAAACAAACAGCAAAAAAAATCCCACCTTTTCACTTTACCTACTGTCAGACAGAATTAGCTTCAAGAAGAAACCAGAAATGAGGTCTCTGTCCAGAAGACCCTGATTGTGTCTGAATGTGTGGTGACATATTGTGCACCCTAATAAACTTGCCTGGGGATCAGAGGACAGAGTCAGCCACTAGATTAGACACAGAGGTCAGACAGCGGTGGCACACACACCCTTATTCCTGTCACTCAGGAGGCAGAGATCCATCCAGATCTCTGAGTTCAAGGCCACACTGGAAACAGAACCAGGCAGTGGTGGCACATGCCTTTAATCCCAGCACTTGAGATTTCATGCCTTTGCTTGGGAAGCACACATGCCTTTAATCCCAGGAAGTGATGTCTGGGCAGAGAAAGCTATATAAGGTGTGAGGAGACAGGAACTCACTCTCTTGAAACTAAGAATTTCCTAGAGGTAAGAGCTTGTGGCTGGCTTGTCTGCTTCTCTGATCTTTCACCTTTCACCCCAATATTTTGCTTCTGGTTTTTTGTTATAAGACCTTTTAAGATTTGTGTTACATGAATGTGGCCACAATAAGATGGGTTGGGATCTGTTACTACTAGAGTAAAGAGCTGCTGCTGGGGTGATACTGTGTAACCAGGAGAAATACTGAGAACAGCCCTGACCCACCATCACCACCAGCTAGTAGCTGGCAGGAGCATCTCTTCCACATAGCACTACAGGAATAGGAGGCTGCTGCCCTAGGCTATATGAAAGAAGGTCATAGCTTAGATTAAGTAGCATACACATTATTTAGCAAATAAAAATCACAGAGGATTAGTGGCTATTAGTGATGGATTACATTGAAAACGGAAAGGAAGGAAGAAACAGAGACACTGCATTGATTTTCCTTAAGCAAGTGGGTGGCTGATGCTGCTAAGGAAGCTAGGCAAAGAGAGGGTTTGAATTTATTTATGATACTCTGTGGTAAAGCACCTATAAAATGGTAAAGAAGGAAAGAAGAGAGGCTTGTGGGAGACCTGCTCCCACTTTTACCCCAGGGTACTCATGAAGAGGGAGAAGTGAGAAATATTTAGATAGAAGGATGGAGGGGAGAGAAACAGATAGAAACACAGGATAGCTCGGGAGGACCTGGATCCTTATCCATCAGCCCCTTCTGTCTTGCTTAAAGGGATTTTTAAAGGAATGCCAAGGGGCAGGGCAGAAGACCTTCCCTTGCTAGAACAAAACAAACTGTCCAAGTACAGACCCTTCCAAACACCTGGTAACCACACATGTGGTCAAGCAATCCTCTAATGCAGCTCTGCTGGGTAAAGCAAGCTCAAATCTCACTAGGAAACCTTTGTGGGCCTCAACTATTGGAAGGCATAATTACAGATTAACCCAAATACAAACTTCAGAAATCATAGATGGCATAGATGAAAGCTGAACCTTTGGAAATGTATACTATGATCTTAGAGAATATAAAGGTCACAGAAGAGGCCGTAGTAACACATACCGCGCTCTGGAGAGGGAAATAGCGGGATACAGGTAACATTGGAGAATAACATGAAAAATGTAGGGTCTTCAGCTGAGGAGGGAGGAGGACAATACAGGGAGGGAGGAGAAATTAGCACTAAGGATGTTTTTAAAATCCGTAGGAACTCATTGTTTCATATTCACACACACACACACACACACACACACACACACACACACACACACACTACCACACTACCAGGCATGAAAATCCTTCTTTCAAGTTGTTGGTGAGGGGATTCAAAGCAACCCCCTTCCAAAGAATACAGGCTATTGCTGTTACCTTGCTTGTCTCCCAGAAGTTGAAAGGAAGGCTCTGTTGGTGAAGATACAGTGCATTTCGGTCACAGGACTTGGAGGAATAAATCTGGCTCTCCCTGGAAGCCTCCTCCATGAGGACTAACTTTCATAGTACTGAAAAGTGAAAAGCACTCAATAGTCCTACCTAGCTGTGATGCCTATGAACCACAACAAGACATCCCTAAAGGTGCAATAGCGGCACTGCATTTTGGCACCAACCAGAAGCTGTCTAATTGGACTGAGCTCAAGGCCCTTTCAAAAGGAGGGAATTCACGACTGGTACTGCAATCCCAGCCAATTACCCATGCTAGTGAGCTCATGGGTCTTAGAGGAGATGCTACTACTCCTGCTTTCCTAAACTGGTGTGGTTCCTAGTTGCATTCCAAACACTAATCCTTGTATCCACAGATAAGCGGAGCTCTTATCCCTCATCATCGTTTTGTAAAGCCACAACCATTCAAAATGCCGAGAATAACTATGTGCCCTGCCCCAGCTGATTCATCCACAACACCACCTCTGCGTCTAAGGCTCAGGGAATATTGTAGAAGGGGAGACAGAAAGACTCTAAGAGTAAGAGGTTCAGAATGTCTGCTGTGAGATTGGGTCTTCTATGTATTACGTGGAAGATGAATGCATGAAATCTCAACAACATGTTAGCCTAAACAAGACCTGAACAATGGCAATACCAGATGACATCTCAATACAGATGAGGGAAAGCGTAGGGGCCACCAAGAATGACAAGGAATTGGTGACTGTTGAAAGAGAATTAGTTTTCTCCTTGGATGAGCCCCCAAGTGGTCAGCCCTAAAAACATACTCACAGGAACTAAATCGATTCAGTGGGTTCTGTTTATACATGCATTCATTCACATATATTATATATAAGTACATACATTAATATGCAGCAAAAATAATTTTTAAACGAGGCAAGGGATTTTAGAGAGAGTCAGGGGTGTGTCAGGGCTTAAGAGGAAAAAAGTAAGGGAAGAAGTGGTGTAATTATGGCACATATATGTAAAAATTTTGTATTAATTTAGTTTAAAAATACATGAGCAAAATTTTAAGGCTGTTGTATAATTAGTGGGCTTGAGATTGACTTTATTGTGCTTAATTATTTTCCAAATTCATACCTAAGTACTACATAGACATCACTCCTGCCTGTCCTTCTCCATCCAACTCCTCCCATGTGATCAGTTTTCTCAATGAATGAGTTTCCGTATAGGTTGCTCAATCCCAAGTCATCAGCCCTGGACGAATGTACATATGAACAATCATATAGACTCAGTAGGATGTACATACATATGCAGCAATAATGATGGTGTATTTGTTTTTAAGACAGTTCCTCGATGTATAGCCCAGGCTGACTTTGATTTCATGACCTCCTTGCTTCTACTTCCAGAGTTCTGGGATTGGGGGTATGTGTCATCATGCTGAGTTTCTTAACTGAGACCATCTTAAATGCTTCTTGCTCCACATCTTCAGTCATGAGCCTAGTTATCATTGGAACATGAAATCTAGTAGCAAATCAATAGAGAGGGAACAGCCCTACCAATCCATCCTATCAGCTTAGCTCATAGAAGTATAAAAATACTAATTTGTACCTTTTTATCAGCCACTATCTTCTGTCACTAAACAAATGCTAATAAATCTGTCATTTCTCTTCAGAGTATCTTCGTGAATCTAAACAGGTGCACTCTAATGTGAATTATCTCCTACGCCCTTTTGTATACGAATAATTTATTTATACCCATATTAGCATAATAAAATCCAGTTTCCATAAAATATTATCAAATTATTTTATTCTCCATTTAGTTTAGCTTTCATTTAATATCTTCACTTCTCACCTTGTATTAGAAATATTTTACATTGATCCGAATTTAGTGGATTATACCTGCAATCTTGGCAATTGGGAGAGTGAGGCAGGAAAATCACCCCAAGTATGAGGTCATTCTGAGCTACAGCGTGAAATAAAGTCCAAAAAATTATAAGAGGAGCTGAGTTAACAGAATGTTACTTTGTATGCATGAATCTCTGGGTTCAATCCCTAACACCACGTAAACTGAGTACAGTGAATGCCAGGCATCGTGGCACTTGGGAGATGGAAGTAGGAAGATCGGAAGTTCAGGATGTCCCCAGCTGCATAGCCAGTTTGAAGCCATCCTGGGATACCTGAGACCCTATACCAGAAACAAAGAAACAAACAAAACATGTCCACTTGCTAAAAGTGTTCCTCATTGGTGAAACATTGGAAGAGGCCCAAGCCAGGGCTCTCCCTTCTTCGTACTTCTGCAGAGAAGGAAAACTGAAGCTGAGGATTTTGTCATTTTGCTGTTTAAAATCCAGACACCAAGAAGACCTTCAATTTTTGCCTTTGATCTTGAATGGAACTTAAATGCAGAGAGTAAATAGAGGTGGGGTTAGCTTTTTTCTTTTAATCTAGATTGACTGACATGTCTAACTGATCCTACAGGCAGATGAGGTCAGATCTCTGCAAGAACTGTACACGGGCAAAATAACAGATACTGAGTTAGTTTTATGCCATTTTTAACTGTTGAAGTCTTTAAACTATCCTAGAATGCAATTACAAACTTCAGGTGGTTTTTAAGAACTTTTGCTTAACCTTGCTTATCCTCTTCCCCCAAATCATCTTACAAAGTGCTGTTAAATAATGACAACCTCCAGAACCTCTCATTGTGTTTTGGGCTCTCTGCCTCTTTCAGGATACTACAGTAATGCCTGGGAAAGACATGGGAGGGGGAAACAAGGCTTATTTCATCATTTTAAAACATCAGAACTAAAATATATTATGTATATAAATACAAGCTCAGAGTTTCCAAAGTGAATATAATTTGCACAGCTTGGTGTTTGATATCTAGATACGCTTGTAACATCTCAAAGCCCTCTGAGCTGATTTTTTAGACAGATTTTACAGAACCCAGCTTAAGTTAACAGAAGTTGTAAATTATGTCTAAGTGGAATTTATAAACAAAAGTTAAAGTTGAGCATGCAAGGGAATATTGAAAAGTTTGCATAATGCTGTCAACATCTACAGTGCCAACGTTCATCCTTTCCTTTATTATTAGCTCAACTTTTTTCTGTATACATGAATATATGTCTAAGTAAGTATGTGTGTACAGATTTATGTTTTCAAATGAAACAAAGCTGTGGGGTTATTGCTGCAGGGATCGACTGGCCTGGACCACGTGCTTCCTCCAGCCTATTAATGTACAGTACTGACATTTTCCTCTCGGACCGTGGTGAGCGTGATCGGAGCTGAGCTTGTATTTCTGGGAAAGTGCCTGGAGAATACCAACTTAATTTAGAAACTGGTCAGCCTGAGTGTTTGGTGGGGCTTGACAGCATTGCGCCAGGTGATCGGATTTGTTCTCGGAGATACTGCAAAGGAAAGCTGGAAATGTCGCCAGGGAGTTTACATTAAGTGGACTTTTTCTACAAAGGCTTCGATTTTAAACATCATTTAAATGTAGAACATGTGTCAAATTTCAGGATTTTGTTACATTACAGAATTTAGATGTTGGCTCTCTGCTTTCCAACTGTTCTAATACCTGGTGTGGACTTTTTCTTCCTTTGCAATCCCTGCTATTCTACTCCATACTGTTAAGCTAATGGCCCAACTGAAAATTTATGTCACAGAGACAAACAAGTATTTTTTTCCCCTGCTAACTAAAATCTGCAATCATGTCTAAACATTTTTGATGTGTTCTTTCTCTTCTGTGGGTTTTTTTCCCACTCTCATCAAAATCAGATCTTAGAATCTCAGTGCACATAAACATGTGCAATCCTTTTTAAATTAATTTTAAAATTCATTTTGTGAGTGTGGGTGCTCATGTGTTACAACACATGAGTGGATATCAGAGGACAGTGTGTGGGAATCAGTTCCCTCCTTCCACTATGTATGTCCCTGAGATGGAACGCAGGTCATCAGGCTTGGTGGCAAACACCTTTATCCACTGCCAAACCTCATGTGCCCAGTCTTGTAGTAGCCATGTTAGTCATATGACAGCTCCATGCACTCCTGCAGAGTCGTGAAATAAGTTGACCTTCCTAACTAACCACTCCATGTAAAAAGAAGACATTCATCTCACATTTTATTGAACATTTACAAAGCCAGCCGGGGATTGAACCCATGGACATGTATATGTTAGGAAATCTCTCTACCACTGAGCTATGTCATTAGCCACAACAGATGTTAAATAGTGAGATATATATATATATATATATATATATATATATATATCTCAGATATCAGATATATATATCAGATATATATATATATATATATATATATATATATATGAAATTTGTGAGGGATTAATATTGTGTGCTAGAAGAAAACTTATGTTCATCAGAAACTTACAAAATGTTATTTCTGAAGCTAGTCAACATCTTTCCCTCTTAAGACGTTGCATAAAGAGAAAGAAACATTTAATTCAAAAGCTGAGCCATTTCTGCTGAGGTGGCCTATCAGCCTTTGCTTCTGATCAGCTTGCTTTCCTGCCTGCCTTTTTTTTTTTATTGAATCCATACTTCGTATTTTAGTAGTCCATTAAGTTCTTCCTGCTTTCAGCATTTCTTTGAAAATATGTTGTGAATACTAACAGAGAAAAATGGCATCAAGGGTCTTGTAAATATCCTCTGTTTTCTAAATAAGGGCAGAAACGGGCCGGGGTTTTGTTGTGTTTACTTTGTTTTGTTTTGCTTTGGAAGGAAGGATAGAACATTAACGCATGACAGCAGTGAGATTGTACAGATAATTTTTTTTCTTTTATCTAGTCAACATTCTAATGATCTACTTCAAAGGCAGAGTCAGAAGAAGCCTCCTCGTCGTGCCAGAACTAGGGGGAAAGTCTTTTTTACCACTCATATGGGAGATATGAGGAGCCTTTGAATGGATCAGTGCTTTTTATGAGAAGTAATGAGGTGAGAAGTATTCTAGTGTGTGGCACAGGCCTTCATTAAAAAGCGTGAAACAGAATGGCTTACGGTTAAAAGGGGTAATTTGTTCTAACATACTTGCTAAATTGTGCTGTAACCATGCCAGTTAACAGCACTATATTTTCCATAGGGTTCCTGAATGCATTTGTGTGCAATTATTCTATCCATACAAAGTTCAGGGAATTTTTTTTTCTGATAACTTATGTTAACTAGTTGACAGTGTTCACTCCTTCAATGGAAAGTACACTGAGCCCCACAGTTAAAACGGGGTGAGACAATCCAGAGATGTTCTCATCACTGCACCAAAGCCAAAGGGTTCTTGTAAACTCTCAAATTCACAGAACCCAACCTTAAATGAGTAACATTTGTCTATGAGGTAGCATCAGAAGTCATAGTTAGCCAGTTTAGAAACTACGGTGCTTGAAGTTTTCAAATATGTATTGCAATTAGTGGAACCCAGAAGAAAAAAACTATCTTATTTGATAATTTAAAGTCTTCCATTTAGAAAAGAGAAAAACTGGAAAATATGAACAAGAAATTGTCTACATTTGTGAGGAAATTTTACCCATATGAGAACTTGATGATCTACGGCATTCCAAGTAGATTGCTTTCAGACTGGGCTGAGGAACATTGGACCAAGATTTTGCTCATGGAAAGACAGACTTACAAATACGTAACGTGAAACACAACTTTTCCCGTACTTGCCGAGCTATCCGTGAGGACATTGTGGTAGGAAAGTTACATTTTGGACAGGATCTAGAATTTGGGTAAGATTTCATAGAAAATGGTCTTATATTAGGAGTGGCAATCTTTTAAGACAAGCTTATATTGCACCTGAAGGACAATGATGCAGATATTCATTTTTACAACAAAGTGTGCCCCAGTTTCGTAGCAGAATGTGCAACGTCATTGGAGCAATCATTGGTTAATTAAATATAATTTAAATCACACCAAAGACTGAAGTCCAAGTTAGATCCAAGCGGAAAAGAGTCCATACTGAGAAAACAGTAGTGCTTGTCTATCCCATGGAGGGTCTGAGACTTAGCTACTAAAAGGTTCATGCCGTATCGTCATTTTTCGTCATCCACTTCATTATTTTTGTATATTAAGTATTTGATATTTAGGGAAAATATTTACAATTAGACTTTAGCACACAGCTTTAGCTTCAAAACTAAATACTGTTAAACTTAATAGAAACCAGGCTAGGAGCCTATAATAAATATAATAGGCTCAGCCTCTCCTTTCTATTTCTTTTTATTGGGTTTTCAGGAAAGTCTATGAAAAAATTCTAATTGCGATTGCTTCTAGCAAGTCCTCAGATTCCTTTAGCCTTGGAGTGGGAAACAAGAACCTGGTAGTCCATGGTAGACTCCATGATTCCGTGTTCATTTGCTGTTTTAAAGCTAAATTATGTGAGCATAGTGAGGAACAAAAACCATAGTTAGAAAATCGGAGTCATCATACTGTAAGAGGTCAGGTCAGGTAAGATTGTTAGTCTAAATACAAAAGAACATAACTTCTTATGTTACATCCACAGGCCTAGACATTGCCCAGGGAAGAATGAATATTGTTTTCATTGGTGCTTGGCTTGTTATTATTACAAGATTCTTTCCTCAATTCAATACAATGTGGACACCAGAATAGGAAGCCTGGAAACAGACATAAGAAATAAAACATGCATTAAGGGACATTGGCCTTTTCAAAAAAGTTTTCTATTGCTTTGTGTATCATGAAGGTCTCTGTGACTAATGTTCTGAAGCAATTCTAGGGTCAGGTGAATGCACTGTAAGAGTCAAGTATTGTAGTTCCCAGTTTGCTTCCTTCTCTCGGGAGTTTGTGACTTCCCACCACTGGAAATTCCTATGGTTTCTTGGTGTCAGACACAACTACTTATTTGTAGTTACTCTCAAGATTTCTTAGAAATTAATTACTTCAGAAGTCAAGAATAATGTAAGGATAATGAAACAAAAGGTAAAATATATTGGACAAAAATACTTACCCAAATATTTTGAGATGGTGGCCACATAGTTAAACATGAATCTGAGCACAGAAAAGTAGCTAAAATATTCTAAAGGAAGTATATGCCTGCATTGGAAACAGGTTTTAAGAGAGAATGAATTTTCATCTTATTTTTAAGCTATTTCACAAATTTGCTATATGATCCAAACTCTTTGCCAGATGTGAAAGTCTAAGAAGGCTAAAGCGATTCTGGTCTTCAGGGGGACCTCCATGGGCAGAAGAAAGGATGGAACCGTCTGCTTCTCCCTATTTGTGGACATCCCTAATAAGTATGGGTTGCTGTGGTGGAGTGCTGACACTATCTAGACAAAACATCTAATTTTATTTTACCTCACCAAAGTGTCTTTAAATGGGGAAGTTTTAAAAAAGGTAGATAAAATACACTGACAGCAAAACCAGAATAAACCAAACTTTTAAAGTAACTGAAAGCTGATATCTTGATCTTTGTTTGCTGCCACACAGCTATACGAATCTGCTTCATGTGGGCCATTGTTACATGGTCCGTAGCTAGGGATTATCTTCATGGCTCAACATACTTGGCACAACACCCGCGAATCAGTCAGCTTTGTTTCCCAGTGACAAAGCACTTGAGAAAGTAACTTAGAGGGGGAAAGATTTATTTTGGTTCATGGTGTCATCCCATGGTTTGGGGTCTATAGCACAACAGAATTCCATGGCATGTGCTGAAGAGTGAACAAGATGATTACCTCATGGTCCCCAGGAAAGGGTACTGGAGGGTAAGGGGGCAAGGAGAAGATACCCCTTAAGAATCCGCTTTCTCTAACTATGCTCCTGTCACTTGACTGGTCATAGTCATTGAACTGTGATTCCATCAACGGATTAATCTAGTGACGAGATAACACCTTCCTGGTTCTGAAACCTGTCCAAACTTCCCAGACAATGCTGATTTGAGGATCAAGCAAACAATCTTCTGAAGAACATTTCCAAACTGCAACGCCTGGCCAGTTTAGTTCTGCTGTGTTAGTGCTTATGGAATTGGGAATTTTAGCTGGTGTCAATGGCAAGTTCTTCCTTAATGCAACAACCTAAAGCCCAATTTAAAGTATTTTCACATGAGTTTAATAAACTCCTGCCCCTAAGGAGACCTTTTTCTTGGCTGGTATCTGTATCACACATTTGAAATGGTTATATATAGTTTATTATTTATTATTAGCATTATTCAGTGACTCATAGACTTGTCAAGTACATCAAATTATTTCATGGTAAACTTCTTGAAAACACATAATGGGTGTTATATAATTTTTCTTCTACCAAGAGCAATATAAAAATAAAAATTAATATGAAACTTGAAATCGGTAAAATACCAGCATTAAGCCTTGGTTCCTTGTTATATGGTTTTGTTTGGTTTTTTTTTTTAACCTTTTAAGGTAATTCTCTTATCTTTATACCTAATTTCTGCTAGAATTAACATGGGAAGTGCTGTCCACACGAGATGGACAGAAATGCTGCAGACAAGAGGCAGATGCGCAGCCTTCAGACATGCATACCCAGCAGTGCTTCCTGAAATTTAACCCTACAATACCCAAGCTTCTAAGACTGTCTAGAAAAAAGAAGAAAAACTCAAAGTCAAAGTGATTCTGAAATTTCAGGTAGCTGTGTGGAAATGGGAGATTGGTTTAGGTAATATAAGAAAACAAAGGCATGCTTGCATTTGCAAAGGCCATTTTCTATAAATTCTTCAAGTGCCAAATATGCTAATTTAGTGTATGAAAGTGGTGGTTTAGTTTATTGTGCTGTTAACTTCTGTAGTCTAAAAAAAAAGTATTAAGTAAAATTCAAATTAATAAAAATAAAAAAGTAAGTTAAATTAAATTCTATAGTATAAAGAAATAACTGTAGTGAATGCCTAAAAGATAGAACTGCACAACCAATTGCATTTCTTGTTTATTGAAAAAAATATTAAACTTGTATTCTCTTAGGCTGATATTGGATTTCTCACTAAACTGAAAATCCAGTTATTCTTTTAATCAAAATAACACCTTTCCAAATTATCTTCCAAGTCATAAAACCCTCTCTTCTACAATTACCTGGCTTTGAGGCTATGATTAAAACTTCCTCTGAATTATTAATCATATGTAGGAACTGAAAATATGTAGAATTAGAATCTCTCTAGTAAGACTGATCCCTTTAATTTTCTTATTTATATTGCCCTGACTGAAGGAATTAAGGAAACGACTAAACACTGCCCTGTTAACTTTCTCTTTGTTAGCTTTCTGTGTAGGAAGGATTGAGGTTTCATTTCAGTTTACAGAGAAGTACCATATTTACAGACATTTAGTTAGACATTCCAAAGTTATAAATAAAATTCCAACTTAACTCAAAAACTTACACTGTACCCCCAGTAACTAGAGACATAGAAATGGTAGGCTGGCTGCCAAGAATTAAGAAATACTTTCTCATACCCAAGTTAGTGAAACGAGAAACTCTAAATGATCTTTAGGGTGTCAAGAAATCACCGTCAATTCTTGGTCAAACTTCTATTATTCCAGTTTGCAATTAATATCTAATTAAAATAAATTGCTATGAAATAGCTTAAAATTTGTGTCTGGATGTTCGTTAGTGGATAGACATTTGCAAAAGAATCACTGTACTCTGTGCTCCCACAGCTTAAATTTGGAGTAAGTCCGCTAGTTCTAAGAGTCTTTCTTTCTCTATAGCAGCATGCAAAACTCCAAGCATTTCTCATTATATTATAATTTTCAAAAAAAAAAAAACCTGCTGGTTTATCCAATTCTAATCTGAAAAATCTTTCTCTAATTAGTGTTTTGGCAAAATTAAACACAGACAGATTTTAATCCTTCATTTATTGATTTTATTTTAATGCTATTACTCAGCATATGTTGGCTACATTAAACCATTACAGTAAAAATTAAAATGAAAGTCATATGATTTATTCTCCTTTAAAAGCGTTCAATTGGTCTAATAGAAGTTGAGTGCCAAATACCAGATGTTGGATTTAAAAGAAATTCTGAACAAAAAGAAAAATAAAACCAACCCTCTCATTATTAAGATATTTGAGATTAAATGCCATCCAAGAAAAAAAGCATATTTTTAGAAAAATGCAATAATATGGGTACAGTTTAATTCAGAGAACAAAAATATGTTATATTGGTCATGGTTATTTTAAAACTCTCATCTTTTTAGATAAATTTTTGCTGCACAATCGTTAAGAAAAGTTTATACTTTACAAAGAAAATGATGATAGTTTAAACTGTAGGTCCAACTCGGAATACACAATATAATCAAGACAGATATTCATACTCAAGATCTTTCAAATATTTTTCCTCAAACTTTACCTCTATTTACCAGTATAATTTCTAAGCATTTTCTGTTGAGATAACTGATGTGCTCAGGTCAATAGAATGGCACTTTCAAAAGGAAGATCCAGACAAAGGTTCTTATACCTCACCCAATTTTTCCACATCTTGCTCAGTAACTCAGTGATGTCCACCAGTTCTCAAACATAATTATTCCTCAGCTACAGATCTTTGCCTACATCTTTTTTGTTGCAAGAATTGCTGTTCTCTTTCTGGCAGTTAAGATCTATGCCTCAAAATTATCTTACATAGTGTTCCTGCTTTAAAATCTTTTCTGATGACTCCACCCTCCTGCTGAAATCACTCTGCTCTAGTAGTCGCAGGCTAACTGTTCTCGAATGTGTTGGACTTTCTTCCTGGACACAGCAAGATTACATCTGTCAGCCTCCTTTTCAGTGAGGTGTGGCTATGTGAAGGTAGGCTGACCAATGGTCTAGCAGAGGGACTCGGTACCTTCTGCGTAAACTGCTCTTTCCTCCTTCTGTTGGACTTTATTGGCAGTATAGCAAAAGAAACATGCTGAGGAGGGCACATGGGATTTCTGAAGACTGCACAGCAAAACCTGCTCCCTACTCTCTACTTATCCCCAACTCTATCCCCTGCTGCCAACTGGTCTTTATGTAGCAAGAAATAATCTCTTGTTCTGGTCCTGGTGAAGCAAGGATAGAATCCCTGCCACTTGAGAGAGTGAGGCAGGATGATCACAAATTCAAAGCTAGCCTTGTTACCTTAGGGAGATATTGTCTCAAAATGAAGAGCAGAAGGAATGTAGTTTAGTTGAGAGCCCTTGCAAAGAGGACTGGGACTATAGCTCAGTGGTAGGCTCTTTGCTTGGCATGCAAAAGGCCCTGGATTGAAAAAGCCCATTGTATTTATTCACCGAGATGTCTAGATTTCTTTATATTGACTTTCCAAAATATTTTCTGTATTTGTTGTCATTTTATTTTTCTATATATTAAAGATAGCTTGGGGGCTAGGGAGACAGTCCAGTCTGGAAAGTGCATGCACAAACATGAGAGCAATCCCTAACACCCACATGGGAAGTTGGGTTTGGTGGGGCACACTAGTAATCCTAGCCCTAAGGAGGTAGAGAGAAGTTGGCTCACTTTCTGACAGCCTGACATAGTCAGCACCCTGAGGTCCAAGAGAGGCATGCTGTCTCATAAAATAAAGTGAATATCTCCCAAAGAATGACAAGCAAGACAGATCTCTGTCCTTCACAGGCATATGCACACATGTATCCCTTCTACCCACACACTACAGTATATGTAAGAACCTGCATTGCACACATGAATACATAAACACATGCATACACATGGCGGTGGGGGGTTGTATTCTTATTCTCCTCATCTTTCTCCCTATGGTCAGAAACACCATTCTTTTCCATCCTTCATTGCCCACAGTACTAAGCAACCTCTAGTACATGGCAGATGCTTGAGCTGTAGGCACGGTGAGGCCAACCTACAATCCCAGTACCCAGAGAGTTGAGGCAGGAGGATAATAAGTTTGAGGCCAGCCTCAGCTGTATAGTGAAAATTTGTCTGAAAAATATTAGATGCTTTACCAAATGACCCAATAACTATCAGCCTGAGTTAATTAGAATACCCCAAACAGCCTCTAGCAGCACATGTTTTTTCTCCTCTTTGTTTACTTTTTCAAAGTTTTCCATTGCCCATTGCGTCCCAGTCTCATTGTAGTGCAGTGAACAACTCTAGAGTTGCCTACCATTGACTCCTGTTTTGAGAAGCTCCATCCTTAAGGGGTTGTCCTCCAACAACTCTAGTCCTGACTCATAGCCTGTGGCTAACTTGGCAAGAACTGATTCTCTCACTCAAGCTATGTCAATTGGATTATGTCTCCAAAAAAGACTGTTAAGAAAGAGCCCATTAATCTAAGATTATAGCTGGAATTTTACATATATACTTAGGAGCAGCTGGCAGCTATACAGGGATAAACTGACTAGACACATCCAAAGAGCTATGGATCAAGCATGAAAAATAAAATAAGTGAACTTAAA
>CABHPR010155524.1:0-12840 GCA_902168415.1 Peromyscus melanophrys | reverse complement strand
TCTTTTGTTTCATCTGACAAGAACCACAGATTCTTAAAACACACACATGCACACACACACACACACACGTACACGCACACGCACACGCACATGCACACACACAGAATGCCTGGTATCATAACCTTTATCTCCATCTGAAATGCCACAAGCCAGGCCTCACCATTTGTAATATAAGCATTATCTTCTATGTTCCCACAGAAAAATCTGCTGACCTCTGACCACTCAATGGCTTTCCCACTTCAAAGTACAAATGCCACCATAGTTCTTCCCAAAACATTGTTCAGGTCTATAACAGGAATAACCCACTCTTAGTACAAATTTCTGTCTGTCTTGGGTTTTTTCTTGCTGTCATAAAACACCATGACCAAAAGTAGCTTGAGGAAGAAAGGGTTTGTTTTGCTTGTACTCCCGCACCATACCTAGTTCATCATCAAAGGAATTCATGGCAGGAACTCAAGGCAGGAACTGATGCAGAAGCAATGGAGGAACAGTGCTTACTGTCTTGGTCTCCATAGCTTTCTCAATCTTCCTTATTTTAGCATGCAGGACGATTTACCCAAGGGCAGCACCACCCATCATGGGTTGCATCCTCCACATCAATTATTAATCAAGAAAATGGTCTACATGCTTGCCTATAACCAAGTCTTGGTTCACCTTCCTGGGATGATTCTAGAATGTGTTCAGCTGATACAAAACCAGCAAGCACATCCTCTTTCTTCAGGAAGTTTTAAGTCTACAATGTTTTTGACATGGGTGACATTTTATACCAGCTCCTTAAATGCATTTATCTTGCTTAATTGACATGTTATGTCTATTGACCTGAGTTTCCCATTTTCCTCTTCCTGCCCATGGTAACTGTAATTCCACTGTCTGATACTCTGTGCTCTTGACTACTTTAGTTGACTTCAACCAGCAGAAATAGACACATTTGCCTTTCTGTGCCTGACTCACTTCCCATTGTTCCTTAGGGCTCCTTCACACTATCTATACTGCAGAATGCTCTTGTTTTCTAAAGGGGACTATTATTACGTTGATAGTGTATGCTACATTTTTACTATCCATTCATCTGTTGACAGATGTTCTGTTTGTTTCCAGGTTTTAGCTTATATGAACAAAGTAGCAATGAGCATGGCAATGTCAATATTTCTTCTAGAGCAGGATTTCAATTCTTCTGCCTAATTAAGCAGGGGTAGGATTGTTGAATTGTGTGGTACTTTTATGTCTTATGAGGTATTTTTTGATGTGACTGTTTGTTTTTATTCTTTTATTTTGTACATGTATATGTCTATGTTGTACATGTGTCTGTGTTTTCTCGTGTGTGTGTGTGTGTGTGTGTGTGTGTGTGTGTGTGTGTGTGTGTGCATACAGAGGCCAGAAGTTGAGGTTGAGTGTCTTCCACAATTGCTCTCTATTTTAATTACTGAAGTAAGGTTGGTTTCTTACTGAACCTGAACCTTGTACATTCTAGCTCTCCTGCCCTGGGAATCCTGTTTTTGCTCCAGAACACACAGATTATTGGCAGGCCACCATGACTGTCTTTCATGCAAGTGCTTTGCTGGGGATTCATACTCTGCTCCTCAAACTCGTAGAGTAAGTATTTTAAGTAAGGTGCCACCTGCCAAGTCCTCTTTATTCCTTTATTGTGATAATTAATATTGATGCATTTCCCAATAGTTTAAGGTAATTTTGAACACAGAAAATAAGCCCTGTTATAGTTATACATTGCTGAATTTGTTTGCTGGAATTTAGTAAAAGGTTTTTTTTTTATTATGTTTACTTCTATTCAGTAAGTTTATTAGTCTTTCATTTCCTTTTCTAATAATGATGTCCATAGCTTGCTTTCACAGGAAAGTTCTGACTCAGATCAATTTTAGGATAAAATGTGTGTAGACTCTCCCCAGAGCTGGTATTATTTCATTAACTTTACAACCTGCATGATTATCATTATTGGTTGAAAGTATAGTTTCAATTTGGAGTTCACTTTTTATGAAATAAAAGGCTGTTTAGGTATTCAGTTTTGATTTTCAATTAAATGTTGAGTCAGTTTTATGATTTATGTTTCTTGAATAATTTGTCAGTTATTCAAGTTGTCATGTTAATAATAATTACAAAAGTTATTTGTGACATTTTCTTCTTTTAATGTTGGGGATTGTGCACAGTTGTGCATTCTAGATCTCATGAGTGACATACTTGTTTGCTTGTGGAAAAGAACTGATCATTTGCTTTGAAATTCTCAATTATAAATATTTCTAAAATATATAAAGAGCTCAAGAAGTTAGACATCAAAATCCCAAATAATCCAATTAAAAAATGGGGTACAGATCTGAACAGAATTCTCAACAGAAGAATCTCAAATGGCCAAAAGACATTTAAGAATTTGTTCAACATTGTTAGTCATCAGGGAAATGAAAATCAAAATGACACTGAGTTACCATCTTACACCTGTCAGAATGGCAAAGATCAAGAACACTGATGACAGCGTGTGTTGGAGAGGATGTGGAGCCAGGGGAACACTCCTCCACTGTTGGTGGGAATGTAAACTTGTACAGCCGCTCTGGAAATCAGTATGGTGGTTTCTCAGAAAATTGGGAATCAATTTACCTCAAGACCCAGCAATATCACTCTTAGTCATATACCCAAAAGATGCTCAACCACACCACAAGGACGCTTGCTCAGCTATGTTCATAGCAGCATTATTTGTAATAGCCAGAACCTGGAACCAACCTGGATGCCCTTCAAACTGAGAATGGATAAAGCAAATGTGATACATTTACACATTGGAGTGTTACTCAGTGGTAAAAAACAATGACATCATGAAATTTGTAGGCAAATGGACAGAACCAGAAAAAAATCATCCTGAGTGAAGTAACCCAGATCCAGAAAGACAAACACAGTATGTACTTACTTATAAGTGAACAGTAGATGTAAAGCAATGGAAAACCAGGCTACAATCCACAACCCAAGAGAAGCGAGGTAAAAAGGAGAACCCTAAGGGAGATACACATGGATCACCCTAACAAGAGGAAATAAATAAGATCTCCATGTTTAATTGGTTATTGCATTTTGAATCTATCAATACTTAATGAAGAGACCTCCTTTCCTATAAGTCTGTCATTGCTCTAATAACAATGTTGTTGCCTAGTTAAGAAGAGATATTTTCTGAACTTAACCAACATTGTTCAACAGATTATTTTTACATGCTAATTTTAATGAATGCTAATTTGAAGTCTTAATATCTGATTAGTATCTCCTTTCCAGATTGTAGAGGATTTTTAAGTCCATTGATATGAAGAAAACTTACAATTTTCTTTACTGAGAGGTAGAATGTCCTTTGACCTGGCAGGACAAGACCCAGCTTTGATGGATTCAGCTCCCTGTACCCCATAGCATAGACATACCATAGGCTTCCTGGAATCTAGAGAAGACCCCCTAAAATAGAGCTGAGAGTTTTCTACTCTGTGTTCAGATGACATTCAGAATCAAAGGCCTTCATCCTGTCTTCTGTGAGCTACCATTGATAGGCTTAGGAACAGGAAATAGCTTATTCACATTACCCCTACTCACAGAAAGATGAGTCAGTCAAGAAAGGACAGTGAGATGGCTGGAAGTCATCATCCTGAATGTCCAGGGTTCCCTGACAATGGCTGAAGCTGTACAGCTATGCTTGTGTAACTGCGCCTATGGCAAGAATTTGAATAGTCCTTAGAGACACTGAACAGAGCACATATGAACTCTGCTTGGTCTAGCTGAAGCTACATTAGAGTTACAGTGATATTAAAATCTGCCTTAAATGAAATTATCCATGAGTTTGGGATCATAAAACACCTCTTTGCATGCTTCAGAATGTATTTCTATTAGTTTTAAAAAAACTGAAGAGTGATAAGAGAAAATTAGTGCATCACTTTTTATATTGGCTCAATCTGAAAAAGAGTCATTGAGAAACATAAAGGAATTTATCTGCAAACAATTAGTTAGCATTACCATTCATCTTTTCATTTTATTATACACAATGAATTTCTATAGTATATTTAAAAATTTACTATGACTGATTATTTATGTGTGTAGGGGGAGAAGTGCACATGTGTAGACATCAGTGGAAACTTGTGGAAGTCTGTTATCTCTTTCCATCATGTGGGTCCTGGGCATCGTATGCAGTGATGATGATAGGTGACACATGTCTTTGCCTGCTAAGAAATCTTGCTGCCCTATGATGGAACTTAATCATCTCTAGGAAGCCTCTTACCCTTTCTAGTCCCCTTCCCACTTCTTGATCCACTTCTTTCCACTAGTCTTCTACATCTGTATCTTTACAAAATACGACCTAGTGAATTTCATTAGTGTTACTCAGGGAGAATGAACAAGGGGTGTATTACATGAGCACAGGCTTTCAGGGCTACATGACTGACGTAAATGAGCCAGCAAATCGTGATTTCTGGATGGAATTCTTTGTGAGGTTGTTGTCCTTGCTTGTTGCTGAAGTTTAAAGTTTCCCTGATAGACTTAGGGAAAACAGGTGAAGAATGGGGAAGATCAGAGTGAGTTGAAACCCATAGCAGGAACTGAGGAACTGGAACTCCCTAACTATACCCTATAGTCTGTATACTCACTTTACTGGTTCTTACACTATTATCAAGAATGTCCCTCAGAGGTGTGGACATTTCCTCATGGGGGCAAGTGCCTGTACAGATGAGGGACAGAAAGCCCAGCTACCTGAAGCAAGAAGAGTGGCCAGGCCTTTTTGACCCACAGACCACAAAGGCAAGTTTTTGGGCCACACACGCTAGCAAGGAGTTGCAGATTAGCTAGGGCCTTTCTGTCCTCCACACTCAACAGGGAACTCCCTTATGGCCAATCTAACTGAAAACATGCAGGAAGGGGAGGAAAAGTTAGCCAGCAAGCAGAGTTTAGCATGACCAAATTGACACATAACAAAGCCATTAGGTCTAGGGTTAGGGAAATGTTTAGTTGGTATAGTGGTTGTAAGCATAAAGACACAAATTCCATTCTCAAACACTCACAAAATGTGCGGCAGGATGCCATACCATGTAATCCTAGCATTTTTGAGGTGGTGACAGAGGGATCCCTGGGGTTCACTGGCCAGCCAAGCTTAGCTTAATAGGAAAGCTGTGGGCCAATGAAGAGACACTGTCTCAAAAAACAAAATAAAACAAAACACCAAAAAACAAGTTAAGCAGTCCCTGAGGAATACCTGAGTTTGACAACTACCTCCTACATGTACAAGTATACCAATGTACCCACATACATAAATAGACACACACACACACACACACACACACACACACACACACTTCAAAGTCATAAAATTGATAAAGTACCAACTACTAAGATTTAGTTTTGTCAATAATTTCACATTAAATCCTGATCATAAAACCTATTACATGCCAGGCATTATGACATGCTGGGGATATGGTAGAGGTGGGGGTTCTGAAGCATGCATTCTCATTGGTGTTTGCATTTTAACCAGTTTTTAGTGCTAAGATGCCCAATAACTTTACTTCAGTGAAAACAGTTTTAATATAAAAATTATCTTATGTCCGAATTCTTTATAGTTACATTTTATTTTGTTATAAATGCATATGTGTGCATATACATGTGTGTGCCATGTGTGTTTATATGTGTGCACACGAATATCTATGTGTCCTGCAGTATGCAGAGGCCAGAGATCAATGTCAGGTGTCATCAATGTCTTTTCATCTAATGACTTTTGGAGGTTGTTCACTGAACCTGGAGCTCATGAATTCAGTTAAGCTGGCTGATGATTGTGTTCCAGGCATTAGCCTGTCTTTGTCTCCCCAGAGAAAGGATTATAGGCATGCACTACCATACTAGGTCTTTGCATGGTGCAAGGGATCTGAATGCAGGTGCAACAAGCACTGTACTCAATGATCCAGGTCCCTAGTCCCAAGTCCTGGGTCAGAATTCTATCATAGTGTGGTCATTAAATGAATTGGAGAGTGTAGTCTGTTTTCACCATTACCATGAAAACAAAGGAAAGGCAATTATGACAATCATGGTTTCAATTAGAAATGTCAGAGATGACAGGCATCCTGTTTGAAAAGTAACTGCTTCCCATCTTCAGAACAACATTAATTCAGACAATAAACCCAGAAAGCAATTAGAGCTTTGCTCTGTGCTGGGTAAAGCAATAAGGGCTGGTTGCAGAATTAAATCAGGGGATCCCCCAAGAAGGAGATCTTGAATCCTAGTAAACAATAACATGCTAATGGGAAGTCTGTGGTCAGACAAGAATGCAGCAGCTGGATTTTGGGAAAAGCATGATCATTTCTGGGGCTTTGCTGAAGAAAATGAGACTATCCATCTCCCTTCACTCAATTATCTCTGCAGCCTGAAGAGCTGGAGTTCATGGCAACTTGCTGTTGTTCACAGGATGAATAATGAGACAATTCCTATATTTTGCTGGATGTTGTCAGAGGTTATTTGTACAACTCCCTGCTTAAAACCAAAAAATGGCACCAGGCACTCCAACAGTTATGCAGAGAGAATAGTAAACACAAATTAGCCCAGTAAGTTCAGGCCAGTTTTATTGAAATTTGAGCCTGGTGTCTGTTCTCCCCTGAGAACATCTGACTCTTGTGATAGTTTTACAAGCAGCAATGATCACTCAATTTCTTGTTGCTTTTTCTGTTTCCAGTTTTATAATAATTGTTCATGTGGAGACTGGGGAACTGGCTTGATGAATAAATGCTTGCTGTGTAAGCATGATGACCTGAGTTTGCCCCAACACCCACACAAAAGCTGAGCATGGTGATGTGCATCTATAATTCCAAAGTTGGGAGGGCAGAGCCAAGAGAATTGATGCTTTCTCTTGGGAGAATGTCTTTTTTTTATGCTGTGAAAATATGTTGCTCTGATTGGTTGATAAATAAAGCTGTTTGGCCAATGGTGAAGCAGAATAGGCCAGGCGGGACCATTCGGCCATGGGAGCCGGGAAGGCATAAGAAAACTTCCAGCTACACATGGTGCCCAATGTGGGGCACAAGCCCACAACCCTGAGATTAAGAGTCTCATGCTCTATTCCAGCTACAGAGGATCCTGGAGGCTCTTTGGGAAGACATTCTAGAAAAGTCAGTTAGTTCCAGGTTCAATGAGTGACCATGACTGAAGGAAATAGGATGAGAAACAATAGAAAAAGACACCCAGTGTCAGCTTCTGGCTTATGCACACAGTGCACATACCGACAAGCAGAGCCTCACACGTATATACACATGCATATTACACACACACACACACACACACACACACACACACACACACACACACACACACGGGGTGCGTAGATCTTTATGTTGTAGGACTTGTATGTTTCTAGGTGTCTTATAATCGCTGTGGTACATAGGGTGCTCGGAGACAGAAGAGATAAGGCTCTTGCTATGCTCATTAGAAGTGTTGGTTTGGTTAGGTGAGTCTCTTAAATATGAGGCCAAACACTCAGGTCCAGGTGCCTATCAGGAAGGAGGCCTGAATTACCTGAATCATGTTTGTTGAACCTAGTAGTCTTTGATGTCTTAGGGAAAGAAGTTTGATCTCTGTTGAGAATAATCAGGTGACATCAGAGGTGTGTAAAAGTGAGACAGAAGAATTGCTAGCTCAGCAGGAAGATAGAGCAGGGTAGTCTATGTAATCCACTACCCTAGGAAGCACATTGGTCATGTAAGTTCTTAACTGCAGAGTATAGGCCCAGGACACCATATTGCAAAACAGGTGTGGTATCTTTCAGGTTTCCTTTTTTTTAAATCCAGAAGTAGTCTCATATCTCATATACTCCATACAACACCTTTGCATGTCAACAGGGCTCTCCAGCATTCTGTGACTTAGAGCTCCAAGAGTTATCTTTACCTCCTGCTTCCTAGTTTCTGCTTTCCGAAGTATTGAGTTGTTACAAGTTTTGGATCTTGATCCATTCTCTGACACATGATTTATATATTATTCCTTTCATCTTATCATTTTTCTCTTCACTGTTAATCTTTCTGTGGCTATTCAGAAATGTGTGTCTGTATGTGTGTGTAGAGGCCAGAGAGTATATTTTATGAGACAGAGTCTCTCACTGACCTGGAGCTGGCAAAGTAGGGATTGTGGTATATTCCACCATATCTATATGTTTCATGTGGGTTTTGAGGATTGAATGCAAGTTTTCATGCTTGCAAGGGAAGCACTTTACCTATTGAGCCTTCTCCACAGCCCTCGGTCTTACATCTTCCTGTTTAAATCTTATCACACAACGACTCCCCCAGACACAGGTCAAGTCAAGTGCTATCCCATAAATTCCCTGTTCTGTGCATGCTGCATACAACATGCAAGTATTAAGACAAGTACACATGGACCCCAAAACCTGGCCATGGGAGCACATGCTTGTAACTCTAAGCTGGGGAGGCAGGAACAGATGGTGAGTTCCAGGCCAGGGAGAGATCTTATCTCAAGGGAGGGAGTTCACATTTCTGACAATGACCCAAAGTTGTCCTCTGACTTCCATACATTCACAAGTGTGTACATGCTCTTTAAAACATATATGTACCTGTAGACATGGCATCTCCACACATGAACACATACATGTTTTGAAAAGATAATTTACTGGACCTGATTTTAGTATTTCTTAATTAAGATTAACTTCCCAATCAAGGACACTGAAGCAGTGAGGATAGGGTTATTTAGTCTAGAAAATGTACAAAAGCACTATTGCTCTGTAATCCAGCATGTGGTGGGAACTTAGCAAATGCTTCACACTTCTCTCTACACACACTTCTTACCCACATCTCTTAAAAGGCTGAGCATGGGCTCTGTTTCTGTGTTCAGTAGTTGTGATTTCTCCTGTCCCTTAGTAACCTAGCCCCATCTTTGGTTTGAATCACTTTATTTTGTGACATCAGCCATACCTTCCTCTTATAAGTAAGCAGTCTCATCTAGTTTTAGGGAAAACTCTTATTTTTTTTCATTTACAAAGACATCATGCAAATGATATTTTCTCTTTAAATCTTCCATGTATGTGTGTATGTCTGTGTGTGGTTTTGTGCATGTGAGTGCAGTGCCTACAGAGGCAAGAAGAGACCCATTGGATCCTCTTGAAATGGAGTTACAGATAATTGTGAGCTTTCCTGATGTCAGTGCAGGGAACTGAGCATGAGTCCTCTTCAAGGGCAGTAAGAGTTCTTAGCCATTAAACCATTTCTCCACCTCCAATATTTCCTTTTTAATAATGCAACATGCTTCTTGTCATTAAAATTCTAATAAAGCAAAATACAAATGCTGACTATTTGTGCTGGCTGGATTTTTTTAATTTAATGCAAATTGGAGTCATCTGGGAAGAGGTAATCTGAATTGCTTTCATTGGATTGGCCTGTGAGCATGTCTATAGAGCATTTTCTTGATTCGTGAATTATGTGAGAAGGCTCATCTCACTGTAAGCAGTACCATTCCTGAGCAGGTGATCCCAGGTTGTATAAGAATGAAAGCCTGGCAAGCCATGGGAAGCAAGTCTGTAAGTGCTTCCTTCCATGGTCCCTGCCTCTGCTCCTGCCCTAATTTCCCTCAAGGATGGACTGTGATCAGGACATATTAGTCAAACATGCCCCTTATTCCTCAAGTTGCTCTTGGTCGTGGTGTTTATTACAAAAGAGAATCAAATTAGAACATTATTTGAACATGTTATTATGAACTTCTTTCCATTATTCATTTACTTAAGAGAGAAAAGAAGGAAGAAAAGGATGGGAGAAGGAAGGGAGGAAGGGAGGGAGGGAGAAAGGGAGGGAGGGAGGACAGATTCCTGCATCTTTTATAGTAAAGACACAGTTTGAATGTAACACATTCCCCTTAGAACCCTTAAACTAGAAGAAATAGTACTGGACACTAAAAGCCCCACATGCTTTACTGGTGCTTCTTAATAGTCACTTTGAGTTGAGAGGATACTGAATATTCCTCCTGGGATAACTCCACCAATTTTTCCAAAGAGGACAAGACTGTTCATAGTGATGGAACTTTCCTATTAAGCTACAATTGCTCTGTGGAAGATGGACTTGGCTGTCTAGGAATCAGGCTCTCAGAGGAGGGAGCAATTACGCAGCTGGGTTCCTTTAGCTAACTGTAACAGTCCAGGAGTCTGGGAGCGAACCATTGCAGCTACTTGTCACGCCAAGAGCTTCTGAATGAAGTGAGTTTTTAAAACATTAAGACTAGGATGTTGTAGACATAATACAATCATACCTTTTATGAAAAGAAAAAATATATAAGGGTTTTTTGTTGGTGTTTTGCTAGTGTAACAAAACATTGCTGTTTTCAATGTGGAGGAAACCTGCTATATTGTTATTTTGGTGCTCAATAAACTCTGATTCTAACAACTATGTTGAATCAAGGGATTTCAACATTTCAACTGGCTTTTTTCCTCCACTATTTCAGTTCTACAAAATACATTACAGATGCTGAAACTTTCTAATAGTTATCAATATTTAACAAATAGATCACAAAGTCATAGCTCAATACTTGAACTGAGATCAAAGAGAGATAAGAAATTTTGACTTACTTGACTCACAAATGAAGACAAAGGTAAGCTAGCATCAGAATTAACACTCAACAAATAACCCCTAGATGGCTTCCCAGTGTGCCAGGTGCTATTTATGAATCCAAGGGCAACAACAACAAAAACAAACAACAACAAATGGGGAGATGGCCTGGTTATGGGAGAGAAAGTAAGGAAAATGCTGGTTCAAAATGAATTCAGTAACTCACAAGTAAGTGGGCATGGCTGCTGGGTCTGGCATAGCAAGGCATTATAGAATTCAAAGTGAACAAGACCATAAGAGGAGATAATGGAAGTATAAATGCATGTGTAAAACCATAACAGAGGGTCAGAGAGATTGCTCAGTGAGTAAGTGCTTTTGATCGCTTGCAGTCATGAAGACAGGAGTTTGCATCCCAGCATCTAACAACCTGGGCATGCAGCAAATGCCTGTAACCCTACTTCCAAGAACAGCAGAGGCAGGAAAACTATTCAGACTTACTGGCTCTGGCAAGGCCAAAATGCAAGCCCCAGGTTCTATAAGGGAGACTGCCTCAGAAGAGGCAGAGAGTGATGGAAAAGACATCTGAAATTTCCTCTGGTGCCTGCAAGCAATACACATCCACATACCACCCCACACATGAACACACAATCAATAAGAGTCACACACACACACACACACAAAACCATAAATTTTAAACAATTAAAAGAATCTATTATTCTGTGCAATTAATATAAGCTGATAAAATTAATTAAAAAGTGGAAACAATGACATAAATAAATACAGGTTTTGTTGAGGGAGCTACAGTTAGATTTACACAGTCATTAAAGTTTCCCCATTTAAGTAATGGAGTTTGGAGATGAATCTTGCTCAGTATTTTTTTTCCACTTTCCTCTAGATTTCAACACATTAACAATCACCTGTATGTCATTAGATAATTACAAAAAAATGAGGTGTGCTTGCTCTCTTTTTACCCATATATTTTTGAAGTATTCGTAGCCTTGGGTATTCCTTGAACTCCCTGTTAGGGGATATAGGAAGTAATCTTGATACTGCCCTGTCTTAAAACAAACCCACGTCTAAGACAGAATGTGCCTGTAAATACTGCAGCCACGTGCCACTGGCAACTCTGCTGGTGCTGATGTGAGGGGCTGGGCACATGGCGCAGGAGTTTAAGTGCTGCTGTGCAAGTACAATCCTGATAGGCTGATTCACATCCCCAGAGGCCAGTAGACTGTCTCAACCCTCCCCTCTTCTGAAAGGATGGGAGACAGAGGTGGGAATCCTCGAAAGCTAAGGGGCCAACTAGCTTGGCATATGCAGTGGTACACAAGAGACTGCATCTAAAACCAGCTAGGAAGCAAGGCTGACACCCAGGTTGTTCTCTGACGTGCACATATATACCATACCACATATTTATCCACATATACATATATGTAAATACCCACACCCATGGAGAGAGGGGGAGATAGAGAGTCTCAGACTCTGTTCTCTACCTACTTAACCAGACATTTCATATCTCAATGACCTCAAAATCATCTGGATCCTCATTTAGCAAAGCCATAGTATTCTGAGGGCCACAGTACACAGGAAGGAATTGGTTCTGGTAGCCACATACAAATGGTCTGTAGAGAAGTTTTAGTAAAAAGGAGAAAATGCAGCTGGATAGCTGCAGAATGTGCATGGTGTCAGAGTGCATCTCAGGAAAGACTGAAAACTAATTCCAACAGAAACACTTAGGAAGACTTTATGGAAAGCTGAGCATCCCCAGTGCTAGTGGAGTCTAAGGAAGGGTGGAGGCAGGCCCAATATGATGAGCAAATGCATGGTCAAGAAACGGGGGAGAAAGAGAAGCAGACCTGTCCATGTGCCGTGCAAAGAGGCAGAACTGAAGAAACAAAGGGAGTGAGGAACAGGCTGATGTGGGTGGCTTGCTTGCCATCCAGGGCCGTGGTGACACCTGGACCCAGGCTGCTGCAAAGTGCCATATCTGGATTTGTAGTCCTACCCCAAACAGGTTCTATGTTACCACCAAAGGCTACATGGATGCCTATAATATAGGCAGCCACCTGTGGCCATGTTGGTAACATCTGAGGTCTGTGCTGCCGCTGGGGCAATGCCAAGCTGAGTGGCCTGTACTGCCACTTGGGGCCATGATGGTGCCTGAACCGGAGCTAATGCCAAGGGCCACGTCTAGGTCTGTGGCCCTACAGCATCCAGGGTCTGTGTTGGTGGTCATGGTTTCAATTACCACTGAAGGTTGAGCAGATGCCTGGGGTTTGGGCATCCACTGGAGTCGATGTTGGTGCCC